>CM053028.1:11536961-11639461 GCA_028564925.1 Lithobates sylvaticus
CGGAGCCCTCGGCCAATAATTAGGCTTGTGTGAGCGGAAGCCCCGCTCATAGGTGACGGCTGAGTCCAGGGGAACGAGGATCTCTATAATGTGGACCTGCCAGTAACTGGAATAAATTCCCTGAGGAGAAAAGAACGACTGCACACTAAAGGAACGATCCAAAGAATTTATTCCAAAATAGCAAATGACAGCCAACATGACAGAGTGTCCGAACCAAGGAGTTGACGCGTTTCACACTGACCTGAAGAAGCAATAAGGACAATGTGAAACGCGTCACCTCCTGGGTTCGGACACTCTGTCTTGTGTGCTCTCATTTGCTATTTTAGAATTAATCCGTTGGATCGTTCCTTTGGTGTGCAGCCTTTCTTTTCTTCTCATTGATCACAGGTGGCGAGCCGTGGCTTTCACCCAGCACATTCGGACTGTAGTGATTGCTCACTTAGAGCCACGTTTTTTTCTCCCTTGAACTTTTTGGAATAAATTCCCGCCATGTCACAATATACAGCAACTGTATAATTTTCCAGAAAAGCTCCAACTTTTATTATTAAGAAACCGTTCACAGTTCATCTTATGATCCACAATACCCAGGGCCCCAAACAGACAGTGGCCCTATCTTCCGGGGGCACAATGAAGATAATCTGTGTAGGTCGATAAGCCAGTTCCCGTGATTTGTGTGGACAACTTACAGCCAGGGGGATTGGAAACCTTCCATGAGCTTTGGCTCATGTTCTCTGGCCAAAAAAGCCATGGAACCCAAACAGTGGCCCTATCTTCCGGGGCACAATAAAATTAATCTAAGCAAGTGAGCCTGTAGCACCCCCTGGTGGCCATTAATATGTCAGGTCCCGTGATGCATGGTGAACCCTTCCATGAGCTCTCTGGCCAAAAAGCCTTTGAAATGGGGACTACATGACTCCTATGCAACAGAATTGTCCGGGGCTCCCAAAAGAGCGGTTCCAGGATGGGTCCATCAGCAGCTGGCTACCAACCTGACCCAAAGACAACAGGGTCATGGGTTTTCCCATGTGATGGGGTCCTGATGGAAGATCGGTCATCACTCCTTCTCCCAACCACCATCAGCCCCCCCTGCCCAAGCTAGCATCCACAGATTACCTTGTGATCCACAATACCCAGGGCCCCAAACAGTGGCCCTATCTTCCGGGGGCACAATGAAGATAATCTGTGTAGGTCGATAAGCCAGTTCCCGTGATTTGTGTGGACAACTTACAGCCAGGGGGATTGGAAACCTTCCATGAGCTTCGGCTCATGTTCTCTGGCCAAAAAAGCCATGGAACCCAAACAGTGGCCCTATCTTCCAGGGGCACAATTAAGTTAATCTAAGCAAGTGAACCTGTAGCACCCCCTGGTGGCCATTGATAAGTCTAGTCCCATGATGCATGGTGAACCCTTCCATGAGCTCTCTGGCCAAAAAGCCTTTGAAATGGGGACTACATGACTCCTATGCAACAGAGTTGTCCGGGGCTCCCAAAAGAGCGGTTCCAGGATGGGTCCATCAGCAGCTGGCTACCAACCTGACCCAAAGACAACAGGGTCATGGGTTTTCCCATGTGATGGGGTCCTGATGGAAGATCGGTCATCACTCCTTCTCCCAACCACCATCAGCCCCCTGCCCAAGCTAGCATCCACAGATTACCTTGTGATCCACAATACCCAGGGCCCTAAAAAAGTGGCCCTATCTTCCAGGCGCACAATGAAGGTCATCTAAGAAAGTGGGCCTGTAGCACTCCTGGTTACCGTTGATAAGTCAGTTCTCGCGATTTATGGACAATTTACAGCCAGGGGGATTGGAAACCTTACATGAGCTCTGGCTCACACTTTCTGGCCAAAAAGCCTTTGGCATGAGGACTACATGACTCCTATGAAACAGAGTTTTCTTGGGACCCACAATACAGTGGTTCCAGGTCGGGTCCATCAGAGACTAACTACTAACCTGACCCAAAGACAATGGGGTCATGGGTTTTCCTGGCATGTGGTCCTGATAGAAGACCGGTCTTCTTCCAACCACCACCGGTCGTTTACCCAAGCTAGCACCCACAGATCATCTTGTGATCCACAATACCCATGGCCCTGAATAGTGGCACTATCTTCCGTGGGCACAATGAGATTCATCTAATAGAGTGAGCCTGTAGCACTCCTTGGTGGCGGTTGATAAGCTAGTTCCCATGATGCGTGGAGGACTTACATCCAGGGGAATATATATATATATATATATATTTGTAGTCAGAGTCTTCAAGCGGGAAATGCGATATTCCTAAGAACCAAGGCCTGAGGTGTGCCTTGGCCTAGCTGGTCAGTATGCCTGAGAAGAGGGCATACCCTGAATGTAAGAATAATGCCCCGTACACACGGTCCGAAATTCCGACCACATAATCCATCTGATTTTTTCCGACGGATTTTGTCCGACACTGGTGTTGCATACACACGGTCGGACAAAGTTGTCGGAAAATCCGATCATTCTGAACGTGGTGACGTTCGTTGCGTACGACGGGACTACGTAGAGGTTAGTAGCCAATAGCTTTGGTCTTGTAATGTGATCTGAGCATGCGTGGCACTTTGTCCGTCGGAATTCGCTACACGCGATCGGAAAAAGTCCGATAGGACTTTGTTGTCGGAAAATTTGAGATCAGGAGATAAAACTTTGTCCGTCGGAAATTCAGACGGAAAAAGTCCGGTGGAGCCCACACACGGTCGGAATTTCCGAAACATGGTCCGATAGGACATTTTCCGTCGGAAAATCCGACCGTGTGTACGGGGCATAAGAAGTACTATGAGTATGTCTGAAAGGCTGGGGGAAACGGGTGGATGGGAACGCAGAAAAATTATATCAAATTGTTGTTACATTTGTGGCACCATTATACCCCCCCCCCCCCTTTTCCAGCTCTCTCTATATACTCTTTTAGGGGAGTCGGAGTTCCTCCAGCCGGTTTGGTGACTCGCTGTATTTACAGATAGCAGATAAGTCAGCGGCAGGGAATTTCATCGCTCAGGAAATGTTCGCTCTTACATTCGTCATTCTTAATGTAAACACGAGGTCAGAGTCACAGGAGGAAGTCGGAGCGGGGACAGTGCGGCACACTGGTGGGGGGGGGGGGGGTAGTTTATGTTTCAAAATCCCTTTAAGTAAAACAGTATATAAGGCCGCTGACCGATACGTAAACTCCGGGTCCCATACGAGGAATTTCCAAACGCTGCGGATTTGGCGATTTGCTGCTTTTACATCCACGGCGCCGGAATATTTAGAATTTGTGTTAAATGTCTGCGGCGATTGCACTTCTGTAAGTTTTGTGGCGTCACCTTCTTCCTCTATTGGGTGACACAAAGTACCGTATATACTCGAGTATAAGCCGATGTTTTTCAGCACATTTTTTTGTGCTGAAAGTGCCCCCTCGGCTTATACTGGAGTCAAGCATCGTATCTCGGGGCCACTTGGTGCTAAGAGCCCCAAATTTGGTGTGCAAACCCAGTGGAACTAGCACTACAAAGCTGGGGTTCCAAGCACCAAGTGGCCCCGAGATACGGGGCCCAAAGTCAGTTCGGAAAATGTAATTCTCTGCTGCAGAAAAGTGCTTGACATTTTCCGAACCGACTTTGGGGCCCCCCGTATCTCAGGGCCACTTGGTGCTAGGAACCCCAGCTTTTGTAGTGCTAGTTCCACTGGGTTTGCACACCAAATTTGGGGTTCCTAGGAATTTCAGACGGAAAAAATTTGAGAGCAGGATCTAAAATTTTCCGACAACAAAATCCGATCTGACTTTTTCCGATCGTGTGTATAGAATTCCCACGCACAAAGTGCCACGCATGCTCAGAATAAATTTGGAGACGAAAGCTATTGGCTACTGGCCTCTTCGTAGTCCCGTCGTACGTGTTGTATGTCACCTCGTTCTGAACGATCCGATTTTCCAACATATTTTGTTTATAATTTGGGAATGTTTCACCGTTCTTCCAGAAAAACATTTTTGAAGTCATGGCACTGATGTTGGACGAGAAGGCCTGGCTCGCAGTCTCTAATTCATCCCAAAGGTGTTCTATCGGGTTGAGGTCAGGACTCTGTGCAGCACAGTCAAGTTCCTCCACCCCAAACTCGCTCATCCATGTCTTTATGGACCTTGCTTTGTGCATTGGTCCAAATCATTTGGTGGAGGGGGAGGATTATGGTGTGGGGGTTGTGTTTGGCCCCTTAGTTCCAGTGAAGGGAACTTTTAAGGTGTCAGCATAGCAAGACATTTTGGACAATTTCATGCTCCCAACTTTGTGGGAACAGTTTGGGGATGTCCCCTTCCGGTTCCAACATGACTGCCACCAGTGCACAAAGCAAGGTCCATAAAGACGGATGAGGGAGTGTATATGTCAGAGCTACTGTATATAATTGTATAATAATACATGTGTGTGACTGTGGGGGGACATTAGAGTGTAAGCTCCTTTGGTGCAGAGACTGATATGACTGGCTTAGCGTTCTCTGTACAGCACTGCGGTATATGTCAGAGCTATATAAATGTATAATAATAATGGTGTGTGACTATGGTATGTGTCAGAGCTATATACATGTATAATAATAGTGCATGGAGACATTAGAGTGTAAGCTCCTCTGGTTCTGTGATGACTGTGGGGGGGGGGGGGGGACATTAGAGTGTAAGCTCCTCTGGTGCAGAGACTGATGTGATTGGCTCAGTGTTCTCTGTACAGCGCCGCGGTATATGTCAGAGCTATATAAATGTATAATAATATTGGTGTGTGACTGTGAGGGGACCTTAGAGTGTAAGCTCCTCTGGTGCAGACTTGGGGCCTTTCGAATTATATTTATCTTTTTTTGGGAGACAAGGTTCAGCTCTCACATATTCATTCCCATCCAGAACAGCTGTGGCAGCCGCCCCTGGAAAATGCCAGCCGGGGCCGTAGCTGCCCCTGAATGGCAGCCTAATTCTCCGCGTTCACAGCAAACAGTAACACCCAGTGTCCCCGGCGCTGTGGGGCTGGATCTGTTTTCGGGGCTGACGCACGGCCTCATTGATGCTTGCCAGCGTATTTTTTTCCAGCCAGGCTCTTTGTTGACACAGGCGGGTAGAGTTGCACAGCTCGCTTTTCATAACGAATGAGGCTCTGGCTGGAAAGCTGGCACGGCCGGTGGCAGAGCTGAGCCTGGCCAGGTTTTCTTGCGGAGATTCTCCGCCGTAGACAAACCCTCTCCGACGTCTCAGGATCTCCAGGCCTCAGGAAATCATTTGCGTTCTTTATCTTCCAGCCGACCGGCGCTGTTGGAATCGCTGCCAGCAACGCAAACCCAGGGGCCGCAGCTCTGGCTTATGACGGGGGGGCCCCGCCACCTGGGGCCCGGCCCTTCCAGAGGATTTCCCACATCACGCTCAAATTCCATTCTAAATTCTCATGGATTTTCAGAGTACGGATGTTATGCGGCCTTCCTCTTATCTTCGGGCAGACGGATCAAGGAAAGCCGCGCCGATCCTTTTATATTAAATATATACAGTGCAGATGTGTCCGGCCAAATGTCAGACGCTTTATTACAGCTAACCAAGTAAGAGAATGAATTAGAAGATCCAACGACACCGAGCTCTGAGCATTTCACAGAATAATTGATTGATTGATTTATTATTTATTTATTATATATATTATTTATAATATTTATTACTATTTTATTTATTTATTCATTGCATAATTACAGATAACCAGGTAATTGACTTGGATATACGTAGTTACATCTCACCCAACGCTGAGCGGTTCACATAATAATCAACTAATTCATTTATTCATTAATTTTATTTGTATTTTATTTTATTTTATTTATTTCTTGATTTGTTTTGTTGTTTTATTTTAGATTTTTTGTTTATTTTTGATTTATTTATTTTATTTATTATTATGTTATTTATGTATTGCTTTATTTATTTATTTTTATCAGATACAGGCAGTCCCTGAGTTACAAACAGGTTAGGGACTGCCTGTTTGTTCCTTAGTCGGATTTGTTCGTAATTCGGACGTGCATGCGCAGAACGGCGTTTTTCAAAGTTTTCCACTATTTTCTAAAGTTTTCCGCTGTTTTCCGTTGTGTGCCACCTGCCGTTCGTAAGTAGGAGTTGTTCGCAAGTCGGAGGTTCGTAACTCGGGGGACTCCCTGTAACCAGGTAGGAGAATGGACTATACGTAGTAAGTCTAGGTTCACACCTATGCGGACTGCGCTTGATACGTTTTTCAGGCACGTTTTGCGGTGCGTGCTTAAACCGTCATTTTTGATATGTCTCTGCATGCAGTTTTCGTGCGTTTTTCTTTTCTCTCTAAATACACTGTAAATAACTGCTTGCTAAAGAGCGGACCGCCACACCCTTAACAACCTATGAGTCATCAGCTGTCAGCGGGGGTTCCCTGCTGACAGCTGAATGTAAAAAAAAAAAAAGACTTGCCGGCAAAGAAAAAAAAATTGTGGAAAAAACATCATGGGGGTCCCCCCCCCCCCAGGTCCATACCAGGGGCCATTCGGGTCTGGTATGGATTTGGAGGGGACCCCCTCTCCCCATGCCAACATTTTTAAAAAAAAATGGTCCCCCCCAAAATCCATAATTTTATCTATTGGCTAATAGAAAAAACGCCAAATTGTTTTTTCTTATTTTGTTTTTATTTTTTATTTTATTTTTATTTTTAACAAATAACCAGGTACGAGAATAGACTATACATAGTTACATCTCACCCAATTCTGAGCATTTTACATGCCCTTTCACAGTGGTGCGCTTTTGCCACGCTAGAACATTGCCTTTCTAGTGCGACATTACACATCAAAATCAAGCAAAAAAAAAATCATTAAAAAATAATAAATAACTCTTTATTCAAAGTTTTTTTCAATTATAACCAATCATATTAAAAAAAAATAAAAAAAGAGTTATACATGAAAATTTTTATAAATAAATAAATAAATAACAATAATAATAAATAAATAAGAGCGGATGAAAAAGCTGAAAAACATAGCAACATACGATGAAACAGATGATATTTTACTCTACACCAAAGCTCAAAAAGGCTTTAAAAATGCTGTGGAGAAAATCTCCAAAAACGCGCGTACAAACACATGACAAAATGCAAGAGAAAACGCTGAATAAACGCAACGCTCCGGTTTGATTGCAGCCTATGATTTCCGTTACATTTTAGCACAGCGCATTTAAAAAACGCGATATGCATTTTTGAATAGACATGTGCAATTCGTTTTGTTTTTTTTCGTTTTCCGTTAAAATTCGTTATATTCGTTCATTCGTTATCGTACGAATGAACGAATGATCCGCTAAAAATTTTAACGAATTATCGAATCGAACGAATACGAAAAACAACGAAAATCCGAAATAACCAAATTAGAAACTACGAAAGAAGAAAATCCGAAAAACGAAAACAGGAACAACGAAAATCAAAATGAACGAAAAAATTTGTACATTCGTAACTTTTTTTTTTTTTTGTTGAATTGGTAATTTTCCGTGTCCCTTACAATGGCGCTGCTTAACGTGCTTTGAATTGATTGAACGAAAAAATTCGTACATTCGTAAATTTTTTTTTTGCAAATCGTAATTCTCCGTGTCTCTTACAATGGCGCTGCTTAACGTGCTTCGAATGGATTGAACGAAAAAATTCGTACATTCGTAAATTTTTTTTTTTTTTTTTCGATTCGTAATTTTCCGTGTCTCTTACAATGGCGCTGCTTAACGTGCTTCGAATGGATTGAACGAAAAAATTAGTACATTCGTAACTTTTTTTTTTTTTTTTCGATTCGTAATTTTCCGTTGTCCCTTACAATGGCGCTGCTTAACGTGCCTCGAATGGATTGAACGAAAAATTCGTACATTCGTAACTTTTTTTTTTTCGATTCGTAATTTTCCGAGTCTCTTACAATGTAATAATAGCATACACATTACATACAATTATGAATTATGCTCCGATTACGAATCTACGAAAACAATGTTACGAAAGTACGAATAAATCAATCTAACGAAAGTACGAATGTAACTAAATCTACGAAAATACGAATGCGTCCGAATTTCGAATAAACGAAAATTAAACTGACGGAAAAACGAATCAACGAAAAAATAACTCTTACGAAAATACGAATCGTTACGAATACGAACACCGACGACTTACGAATTTACGAATCGTTACGAATCAACGGAAACGAACAGAAACGAAACGAAAATAAACACATTTTTCTATTGTGCACATGTGTAATTTTGAAAGTGAAGCACAGCCGTAGTAATTGATGAGTGGGTCGCGCACACAATTGGAATAGGGGGGATATTTGGCGCACGGTTGGTTGGAGGGTTTAAAGGAAATTTGTAAGTTCTGTATATAATTGTATTCTATTTTGTATGTATTGCCCTCACTGTGCACACGGCACTAATAATGTTTTCAGTACATGTTTGCATTCTTTCGAGTCCTGATTAGAATTCGCCTGCCCATGTTACGCCCCTTGTTACCATAAACATACAATTGTAACATACTACATAATCATGTGTATAAAAACCTCCAATTGGGTCATAATAAAGCAGAACAGTTATTTTTGAAAGATGCGGAGCGTATCTTTTGTGTCTGTTCCCTACCGCAGTAGTTATTATTAATTTGGAACCACTAATCAATAGGAGGATAGGAGTTGCCCATCTATAAATTCCCATGTCAGTGGGCGACTTATCCCGGGACGACACTTTAAAGCATTTGAGGAACGGTTGGCATTTCCATCGCCAAGACCCTGAATAAAAAAAAAAAAAAAAAATTCTGAGCATTTTACATGCCCTTTCACAGTGGTGCGCTTTTGCCACGCTAGAACATTGCCTTTCTAGTGCGACATTACACATCAAAATCAAGCAAAAAAAAATCATTAAAAAATAATAAATAACTCTTTATTCAAAGTTTTTTTCAATTATAACCAATCATATTAAAAAAAAATAAAAAAAGAGTTATACATGAAAATTTTTATAAATAAATAAATAAATAACAATAATAATAAATAAATAAGAGCGGATGAAAAAGCTGAAAAACATAGCAACATACGATGAAACAGATGATATTTTACTCTACACCAAAGCTCAAAAAGGCTTTAAAAATGCTGTGGAGAAAATCTCCAAAAACGCGCGTACAAACACATGACAAAATGCAAGAGAAAACGCTGAATAAACGCAACGCTCCGGTTTGATTGCAGCCTATGATTTCTGTTACATTTTAGCACAGCGCATTTAAAAAACGCGATATGCATTTTTGAATAGACATGTGCAATTCGTTTTGTTTTTTTTCGTTTTCCGTTAAAATTCGTTATATTCGTTCATTCGTTATCGTACGAATGAACGAATGATCCGCTAAAAATTTTAACGAATTATCGAATCGAACGAATACGAAAAACAACGAAAATCCGAAATAACCAAATTAGAAACTACGAAAGAAGAAAATCCGAAAAACGAAAACAGGAACAACGAAAATCAAAATGAACGAAAAAAAATTTGTACATTCGTAACTTTTTTTTTTTTGGGTCGCGCACACAATTGGAATAGGGGGGATATTTGGCGCACGGTTGGTTGGAGGGTTTAAAGGAAATTTGTAAGTTCTGTATATAATTGTATTCTATTTTGTATGTATTGCCCTCACTGTGCACACGGCACTAATAATGTTTTCAGTACATGTTTGCATTCTTTCGAGTCCTGATTAGAATTCGCCTGCCCATGTTACGCCCCTTGTTACCATAAACATACAATTGTAACATACTACATAATCATGTGTATAAAAACCTCCAATTGGGTCATAATAAAGCAGAACAGTTATTTTTGAAAGATGCGGAGCGTATCTTTTGTGTCTGTTCCCTACCGCAGTAGTTATTATTAATTTGGAACCACTAATCAATAGGAGGATAGGAGTTGCCCATCTATAAATTCCCATGTCAGTGGGCGACTTATCCCGGGACGACACTTTAAAGCATTTGAGGAACGGTTGGCATTTCCATCGCCAAGACCCTGAATAAAAAAAAAAAAAAAAAAGCATAGTCGTCTGTGAACGCGGCTCAAAGCTTTTTTTTTTTTTTTTCCATATAAATCAGCGTCTTATGGATCCCCCCTGACACCTCCAGAAATAGCCTGAATATGGAAATGTATGGGCAGATTGATGCGCCTCCATGGATAGGGCCCCATTCATAAACAGGGACATGCTGGGCTGGCTCCAGGCTGCGGCCTCCAGCCATTGGCTCTGTGCACCACGTAGACCGCAAATCATTTTTATCTCCTTTATACTCGGTGTGAGAGCCCGGCGTATTAAATCATTCGCCTCATTGTGACCCGAAGTGTGTCGCTGGGGTGACACAAATGGCTATCGTTCCACCGCCGACTTTCCCAGGATGCCCCCGGGGGGGGGGGGGGGGGGGGGGGGGGGACCTTTTTGTTCACATGGGATGGAAGAGATACCTGAGCGATGAATTGTTGCTGAGCTGGGCGAGGGTTCGCCTTTGCATGCATGCAGTGTGCGTTATAACAGTTATGTTGAGGTTTATTTTCAGGTACATTGTACACTCACCGGTCACTTTGCTAGTACCGGGTTGGACCTCCTTTGGCCTTCATTCTTGGTGGTATAGATACAACAAGGTGTTGGAAACGTTCCTCAGAGATTTTGCAAACAACACAACAACACCAAAAAATAAGTAAAAAAAACAAAAAAAAAAAAAAGAAAAAAAAAAAAAAAAAACCAAAAAAAAAAAAAAAAAAACAAAACAAAAACAAAAAAAAAAACAAAAACAAAAAAAAAAACAAAACCAAACACAACAAACAAAAAAAAAAAAAAACCAAAAAACCAAACAAAAAAACAAACACAACACACAAAAAATAACAAAAAAAAAAATCCACAAAAACAAACAAAACAAACAACCAAAAAACAAAACAACAACACAACAAAACACAAAAAAAACAAAAAAAACAAACCAAAAAAAAAAAAAAAAAAAACCAACAAAAAAACAAAAAAAAAAAAAAAAAAAAAAAAATACTCAAAAACAAAACAAAAAAACCAAAAACAAAAACAACAAAAAAAAATACAAAATAAAAACCCACAAAAACAAACATAAAAAAACAAAAAAAAAACTCCATAGTGACATCCATGATGCCAATCTCCCGTTCCACAACATCCCAAAGGTGCTCCATTGGATGAGATCTGGTGAGTGTGGAGACCATTGGATGAGATGTGGTGAGTGTG
Organism: Lithobates sylvaticus; assembly: GCA_028564925.1. Taxonomy (NCBI): domain Eukaryota; kingdom Metazoa; phylum Chordata; class Amphibia; order Anura; family Ranidae; genus Lithobates; species Lithobates sylvaticus. Next base: position 11,548,182 of record CM053028.1, read on the forward strand.
GAGGCCATTGGAGTACAGTGACCTCATTGTCCAGTGGTGAGATGATTGGAGCTTTGTGACATGGTGCATTATCCTGCTGGGAGGAGCCATCAGAAGATGGGGACACTGTAGTCATAAAGGGATGGACATGGTCAGCAACAGTACTCAGGTAGGCCGTGGCGTTTAAACCATGATCAATTGGTACTAAGGAGCCCAAAGTGTGCCAAGAAATATCCCCCCACACCATTACACCCCCACCACCAGCCTGAACCGGTGATACCCCATCCCCCACACCATTACACCCCCACCACCAGCCTGAACCGTGATACCCCATCCCCCACACCATTACACCCCCACCACCAGCCTGAACCGATGATACCCCATCCCCCACACCATTACACCCCCACCACCAGCCTGAACCGGTGATACCCCATCCCCCACACCATTACACCCCCACCACCAGCCTGAACCGGTGATACCCCATCCCCCACACCATTACACCCCCACCACCAGCCTGAACCGGTGATACCCCATCCCCCACACCATTACACCCCCACCACCAGCCTGAACCGGTGATACCCCATCCCCCACACCATTACACCCCCACCCCCAGCCTGAACCGGTGATATCCCATCCCCACACCATTACACCCCCCACCACCAGCCTGAACCGGTGATATGCCATCCCCCACACCATTACACCCCCACCACCAGCCTGAACCAGTGATACCCCATCGCCCACACCATTACACCCCCACCACCAGCCTGAACCGGTGATACCCCATCCCCCACACCATTACACCCCACCACCAGCCTGAACCGGTGATATCCCATCCCCCACACCATTACACCCCCCACCACCAGCCTGAACCGGTGATACCCCATCCCCCACACCATTACACTCCCACCACCAGCCTGAACCGGTGATACCCCATCCCCCACTCCATTACACCCCCACCCCCCCCCACACCCCAGCCTGAACCGGTGATACCCCATCCCCCACACCATTACACTCCCCACCACCAGCCTGAACCGGTGATACCCCATCCCCCACACCATTACACCCCCCCACCACCAGCCTGAACTGGTGATACCCCCACCCCCCCCCCCACACCATTACCCCACCCCCACCACCACCCCCACCAGCCTGAACCGGTGATATCCTATTCCCCACACCATTACACCCCCACCACCAGCCTGAACCCAGTGATATCCCATCCCCCACACCATTACACCCCCACCACCAGCCTGAACCGGTGATACCCCATACCCCCACACCCCCCACACCATTACACCCCCCACCACCAGCCTGAACCGGTGATATCCCATCCCCCACACCATTACACCCCCACCACCAGCCTGAACCGGTGATATCCATCCCCCACACCATTACACCCCCACCACCAGCCTGAACCCAGTGATACCCCATCCCCCACACCATTACACCCCCACCACCAGCCTGAACCGGTGATACCCCATCCCCCACACCATTACACCCCCCACCACCAGCCTGAACCGGTGATACCCCATCCCCCACACCATTACACCCCCACCACCAGCCTGAACCGGTGATATCCTATCCCCCACACCATTACACCCCCACCACCAGCCTGAACCGGTGATATCCCATCCCCCACACCATTACACCCCCACCACCAGCCTGAACCGGTGATACAAGGCAGGATGGATCCATGTGCCAAATTCTGACCCCACCATCTGAATGTCGAAGCTGAAATCCAGACTCATCAGACCAGGCAACGTTTTTCCAATCTTCTATTGTCCAATTTTGGTGACCCTGTGCCAATTGTAGCCTCAGTTTCCTGTTCTTAGCTGACAGGAGTAGCACCCGGTGAGGTCCTCTGCTGCTGTAGCCCATCTGCTTCAAGGTTGGCTGTGTTGTGTGTTCAGAGATGGTATTCTGCATACCTTGGGTGTAACGAGAGGTTATTTGAGTTACTGTTACCTTTCTATCATCTGGAACCAGTCTGCCCATTCTCCTCTGACATCAACAAGGCATTTTCCTCCACACAGCTCCCGCTCGCTGGATATTTTCTCTTTTTTCCCACCATTCTCTGTAAACCCGAGAGATGGTTGTGCATGAAAATCCCAGAAATACTCAGACCAGCCCTTCTGCCACCAACAACCATGCCACGTTCAAAGTCACTTCAATCCCCTTTCTTCTCCATTCTGATGTTCGGTTTGAACTTCAGCAAGTCATCTTCACCAGGTAATCAGCCAATCACATGGCAGCAAATGCATTGAGTTGCTGTCATGTGATTGGCTGATTAGCAATTTGTGTTATCAAGCAATTGGACAGGTGTACCTAATAAAGTGGCCGGTGCGTGCATATTGCAATGCTTTCTTTGAAGGCAGTGCATGATAGCCGATGCCACGGTGTTATTTCCCATAGTGCTTTGCAGCCAGAGACATGGTGCTAATGTTGTATAATCACAATGTCCATCATGCAGGGAGATTACACTGCAGGACTATAATGGGTGTCACTTCTACCTTTCCTCCTATGATACTGAGCCTCCACTATAGAAAGAGCTGTAATTCAATAAATAAAAGGTGTAGGCCAGCCACAGTCAGGCTGGGGAGGAAAGAGCTAGATGGTGCTGGAAGTCCCACTACCCCACTGGTAATGCATGCCAAAGAATAGATGTACCACCCTGCTTTCATTCTCTGCCGAATTATTCTGGCTGCTCATGGTTGGCATAGATTGTGTACTGCACATGCTTGCCCAATTTTTTGCTTTTAACAGTTAGATGCATGGTGTGTTTTTCATGTCAGATGTGGGGTGGAGAGTGTGCATGCTGGAGCACCATGTGACAGCAGAGCAGGCAAATAGGCGCATTCCCCTCATTGCCAGTCGCTGATCTGGAGCATGTATGTGGTGATGGGGTCCCCCCCTACTGCTGAACCAGGGGCAGCTGCCCCTCCTGCCCACCCCTTGTCGCATCCCTGGCCAAAAACGTACTTTTTCCATTCAGAATTCAGATTAGGGTTGGTGGTCAGGTTGAAGGTTAGAAGTCAGGTTGGGGGTCAGCTTGAGGGTCGAGGTCAGGTTGGGGGTCAGATTGAAGGTTGAGGGTTGGGGTCGGGTTGGGGTCAGTTTGAAGGTTTGAGGTCAGGTTGAGGGTTTGGGTCAGATTGAGGGTTGGGGTCATGTGGAAGGTTGAGGGTTGGGTGTCAGGTGGAAGGTTGAGGGTTGGGTGTCAGGTGGAAGGTTGGGGGTAAGGTTGGGGATTAGTTGAGTGTCAGGTTGGGGGTTAGGGGCAAGATTGATGGAGTCAGATTGGGGGTTGGGGTCAGGTTGAGGGTCGGGGTTAGGTTGGGGACAAGGTTGAAGAATTGGTGTCACATGGAAGGTTGGGGTCAGGTTGAGGGTTGGTGGTCAGGTTGAGGGCAAGGGTTAGGTTGGGGGTTGGGGATCAGGTTAAAGGTCGGGGTCAGGATGGGGGTCAGGTTGAGGGTTAGGTTGGGGGTCAGGTTGAGGGGCAGGGGCAGGGGCGGGTTGAAGGTTTGGGGTCAGGTTGAGGGCCAAGGTCAGGTTGGGGATCAGGTTAAAGGTTGGGGGTCAGGATGGGGTCAGTTTGAGGGTCAGGTTGGGGGTCAGGTTGAGGGTCAGAGCTGGTTGAAGGTTTGGGGTCAGTTTGAGGGTTGGGTTCAGGTTGAGGGTTTGGGGTCAGTTTGAGGGTTGGGTTCAGGTTGAAGGTTTGGGGGTCAGGTAGATGGTTGGGGTCACATTGAGGGTTGGGGTCGGGGTCACATGGAAGGTTGGGGTCAGGTTGAGGGTTGGGGGTCAGGTTGGGGGTTGGGGATCAGGTTGAAGGTTGGGGGTGAGGTTGGGGGTCAGTTTGAGGGTTGGGTTCAGGTTAAAGGTTGGGGGTTTGGTTGAGGGTTGGGGGTCAGGTTGGGGATTTGTGATCAGGTTGAAGGTTGGGGGTCCGGTTTGGGGTCAGTTTGAGGGTTGGGTTCCGGTTGAAGGTTTAGGGGTCAGGTAGATGGTTGGGGTCACATTGAGGGTTGGGGTCACATGGAAGCTTGGGGTCAGGTTGAGGGTTGGGGGTCATGTTGAGGGTTAGGGGTCAGGTTGGGGATTGGGGGTCAGGTAGGGGGTTGGGGATCAGGTTGAAGGTTGGGGGTCAGTTTGAGGGTTGGGTTCAGGTTAAAGGTTGGGGGTTTGGTTGAGGGTTGGGGTCAGGTTGAAGGTCAAGGGTCCTCACCATGAAGTGTTCTGTAATGTGCCTTGCCATGCAAGTTCACATGCAATGCACTGTGGCTTAGAAAAATCCTGACCAAAATTTATGGACCATGTAGGACAATTCATCAAGAATGCAGCATGCACAGCTATTATACTGCAATAGTGGGAACAGGTCATATAGAAAACAAATATAAAAAATATATTATTGTTTGTCTGCTCATTTGTTAGAATCCCTTGGAATTTTAGGTTAAATTTAGGATTTGTGATTACTTTGGTGGTTACTGTTTAGGTTAAGGTGGACCCACCCTCTCCCCCCCCCCCCATCCCCCCCAAAAAAATAATATTTTCTTGTATGTGAACAGAATGAATGAGTTTCGTTTTAATATGTAATGTTTTTGTATGAGAAAAATAAGATACGAAAGACTGCGCATGATCAGAAACAAGAAACAACAACAAAAGAGCCTTTGTCAAGCAGGAATTTTCGTACATTATTTCCATCCTCAGTTTCGACTTGCTGTGAAACATTGAGAAAGTCCAGCAAAAGAGTTAGGGATTAGGTTGGGATTTGGGGTTAGAAAATAGGTTGAGAGTTCAGGTTAGGTTAGGGGTTAAAGTTGAGGATTAGGCTGAGTGTTTGAGTTAGGATTAGGTTGGGGTTTAGCGTTTTAGGGGGTAGGTTTGATGGTTAGAGGATTAGTTAAGGATTAGGTTGAGGGTTGGGGATTATTTGAAAGTTTAGGTTGGAAATTAGGCAGATTAGGTTAAGGGTTAGAATTAAGGCTTAATGGTCAAAGATCGGGAATAGGTTGGGGGTTGAAATTAGGAATTTGGTGGAGGGTTCAAATTTTTGGAATTAGGTTTCATGGTTACCAATACCGATTAGGTAGAGGGTAATGCCCCGTACACATGATCATATTTTCCGATAACAAATATTGGATGTGAGCTTGTTGGCGGAAAGTTTGATCGTGTGTACGGGGCAATAGAGTTAGAAATTAGGTTGAGGGTTGGGGTTAGGGTTTAGTTTGAAGTTTAGGCATAGGAAATAGATAAAAAGAGAGCTCAGGTTAGGTTATGGGTTAGAGTTCAGGATTAGCTTTAGTTTTGGAATTAGGGATGTGGCTCAGAGTCAGAGTTTTAGGAATTAAGTTTGATGGTTAGAGTTAGCAGTTAGGTTGGGGGTTGGAGGATTATTTTAAAGTTTATGGTTAAGAAATAGGTTGAAAGTTTGGGCTAGGTTAAGAGTTAGAGTTAAGGATAAGGTTGAGGATAAAAATTAGGGGTAAGGTTGAGGGTCAGAGTTAGGGATTAGGTTGAGGGTTAGCAATTAGGTTAAGGGTTGGAGTTAGGGATTATTTTGAAGTTTAAGGCTATGAAGTAGGTTGAGAGCTTGGGTTAGGTTATGGGTTAGAGTTAAGGATAAGGTTGAAGATCAAAATCAGTGGTAAGGCTAAGGATCAAAAGCAGTCTTAAGGCTGAGGGTCAGAGTTAGGGATTAGGTTGAGGGTTAGCAATTAGGTTGGGGGTTGGAGTTAGGGATTATTTTGACGTTTAGGTTTATGAAATAGGCTGAGAGCTTGTGTTAGGTTATGGGTTAAGGATCAGGTTGAGGGTCCAAATTAGGGGTAAGGTTGGGTTGGGGTCAGAGTTAGCGATTAGGTTAAGGGTTGGAGTTAGGGATTATTTTGAAGTTTAAGGTTATGAAGTAGGTTGAGAGCTTTGTTTAGGTTATGGGTTAGAGTGAATTATAAGGTTGAGGATCAAAACCAGGGGTAAGGCTGAGGGTCAGAGTTAAGGATTAGGTTGAGGGTTAGCAATTAGGTTGAGGGTTGGAGTTAGGGATTATTTTGATGTTTAGGTTTATGAAATAGGCTGAGAGCTTGGGTTAGGTTATGGGTTAAGGATCAGGTTGAGGGTCCAAATTAGGGGTAAGGGTTGGAGTTATTTTGAAGTTTAAGGTTATGAAGTAGGTTGAGAGCTTGGGTTAGGTTATGGGTTAGAGTTAATGATAAGGTTGAGGATCAAAATCAGTGGTAAGGCTGAGGATCAAAATCAGTGGTAAGGCTGATGGTCAGAGTTAGGGATTAGGTCGAGGGTTAGCAATTAGGTTGAGGGTTGGAGTTAGGGATTATTTTGAAGCTTAAGGTTATGTTGGGGCATTATTTTGAAGTTTAAGATTATGAAGTAGGTTGAGAACTTTGTTTAGGTTATGGGTTAGAGTTAATGATAGGGTTGAGGATCAAAATCAGTGGTAAGGCTGAGGATCAAAATCAGTGGTAAGGCTGAGGGTCAGAGTTAGGGATTAGGTTGAGGGTTAGCAATTAGGTTGAGGGTTGGAGTTAGGGATTATTTTGAAGTTTAAGGTTATGAAGTAGGTTGAGAGCTTGGGTTAGGTTATGGGTTAGAGTTAAGGATAAGGTTGAGGATCAAAATCAGGGGTAAGGCTGAGGGTCAGAGTTAGGGATTAGGTCGAGGGTCAGAGTTAGGGATTAGGTTGAGGGTTAGCAAATAGGTTGAGGGTTGGAGTTAGGGATTATTTTGATGTTTAGGTTTATGAAATAGGCTGAAAGCTTGGGTTAGGTTATGGGTTAAGGATCAGGTTGAGGGTCCAAATTAGGGGTAAGGTTGGGTTGGGGGTCAGAGTTAGCGATTGGGTTGAGGGTTACATTTAGCAATAAGGTTAAGAATTTGTTTTCGGGATTAGGTTTGATGGTTAGAGTGAGCGATCAGGTTGAGGGTTAGGGATTAGATTGAGGGCTAGTGTAATGCCGCGTACACACGGTTCGGAATTTCCGATGGAAACAGTCCGATGGGAGCTTTTCATCGGATTTTCCGACCGTGTGTATGCCCATCGGTCTTTTTCTGTCGGAATTTCCGACGGATTTTGGATTGAGAACCTGTTCTTAATTTTTCGGAAACAATTCGACACATGCTCAGAAGCATTAAACTTCCCTTTTATAGCGCTGTTGAACGTTTTTTAAGGCGTGGTGTTATTGACCGTCGGAATTTGGTGTGACCGTGTGTAGGCAAGACAGTTTGAGGAATTCCGACGGGAAAACCATCAGAGCTTTTTCCGACGAGAATTCCGACCGTGGGTACGCGGCATTAGAGTTTAGTTTGAGATTTTGTGTTGGGGATTAGGTTTAACTTTATAGGTAAGGTTGAGGGTTAGGTTGAAGGTCGAATGTTAGGTAGAGGGTTAAGTCCTTTAAGGTACGATTAGCGATGAGTCAAAATGTTATATGTGTTAAAAACATTAGTGTCTTATGAATATAGAACACATGGATCTATGCTACAGGAGGACAAAGCTGGGGAACTGGTTGTTAATTTAGCATAGTTCCCCACTATGGATACATGGAGTTTGTGCTGTGTGGATAGACCATTCGTTTTCGGTAGAAGATGTAAACAGATCATATTCAGCACTACATTTTCAGCTTTGGATGGACTTAGCCTTTAATCACCTGCACTGACAGCGAGTGTAGCGATGTGAGCCTGATTGCTTCCAAGTAGCAGCATGGAAGTTGAAACCGTGGTGTATCGTGCTACATGCAGGTGTCTGCACACATGTAGCAGTAAATCACCATGTCCTACAAGCCGTTAGCAATCACTGTACCGTACAGGAACCTGTCTGGCTGTATGAATTCATTTCCTGATGTCAGGTTGACCACTGTGACCCCAGGTCTCCTTGCCGTGGTCTGGGGGGGGGGGGGGGGTTGGTGAGGGGCTGAGGCCACTGTAGTGCATCTTCCAGGAGAAAGTCGATCTCCCCCCTGAGGCCTCTGCTTCTGGGCCCGGGCTGATAAATGGTTTTCCTTGTTCAAATATTTGGAAACCTGATCAAGGAGAAAATGTCTCAGGCACTTGTTCTCCTTCTTAAGACGCAGATAAAAAGGTTCACTGAAAAATAAACATTGCGTGACATAGGCGTGTGCCCCGGTTTCCCTCCGTGAACGCCATGTTTGTTTCCATGATCTGGAGCGTATAGACCTCCTCTCCTCTCAGACATGTGTAGAACTCATGTGAAGCAAATTAATTTCCCAAATGTACAGATTCCAAGGCCAGACAACAATCCGCGTCTTCAACCCGAATTCCTTCCAGGCCTGGAGGAACAGAAGACTCAGGACAGACCGGGGCTTTAGTGATATTCCCAAATCAGCTTTAGTACATTCCTGCATGAGAAATAACATATGCAACTGAAGGTTGGTGGGTCCCTGGATAATGGCTCAAAGAACACCTGTCACGAAGCTTCATGTAACTGCATAAGAATTGTAAAATTATACTGTATACTATTACTAATTTATGTATGGGGACTTTAACGAGCAGGGCATGTGAGAAGACATGCTTCTTGGAGCTCCCGCATAGATTCTCATTCCATTATATATCCTTCATACGGATCCAACCTGAATCTTCTTGTCTACCCTGCTGCCAGCACATATATTTTCTTGGCTCTCCATGACCCCCTGCAGCCTCAAGACACAACCTTACAGGTTCCAGTGGTGCCACACCAATCAACAAGTCCACCAACAAGACCAGAGATGCAGAGGTCTGGCTGGAACGATTTACTAGGACTCTAGACAAGGCTAGGGGACATTCTCAGATGCCTTCCCCCCAGTGTGGACAAGGCCCTCCCAGCCAGTCAAGTTTGGAAAGATGGCGGAGACCTCCCAGGTGACACCATCTTGGATTATTAATGTATATAGCACATTTCTCCCTGGGGAGTCAAATCTGTTTTTGGGGCAGTTGGTGAGGCTGGCACTTTTGTACTAGGGCCATTAAACCAACCAGTATGTCTTTGGAGTGTGGAAGAAAGCCCACAAAAGCACATGGGGGGCATGCAAACTCCTTGAAGATAGTGTACTGACCAGGACTCAAATCAGGGATCCCATTGCTGTAAGGCAGGAGTGCTAACCACTAAGCCACTGTGCTGCATATTCACATGACAGATAGTCCAAGTGTGGGTGCTGCGTGGGGTGCACACTTAGTCTGGATGCACCTAAAAGAATTTATATTAATGTCAAAGTAAAACAGTTCACAACAAGCCCAACCGGGAACGCTCACGTTGACAGCAGCATGTAGTAGAGTAGGTCTCAGCCGAGCCGACAGCATCACAGGGGTGGAATGCAGCCTGGCCGATCTGTGCCAAAGTAGGGACGTTTCCAAGAAGAGTGGTGGATCCCAATGCTCTTCCTACTCGTCTGGAACCTCTCCCTGTCGCTAATACTGTCCCTGACAGATGGATGGCCTGTCCCTACACTATCCACACGCTAAATGCGAGCCAAACCCAGGAGCGAGTCTTAAATAGAATCTGCCTGACCCAAGATGGCCACCAGAGTCACATGGGCTGTCAACATCCAACTGGATCGCTGCCCCAGTGACCCAGGAAACCATAGAGGAACCAGGTTCCTCCTGACTTCCGCTCCCTCTGCACTGTCACTGCGTATGAGCCCCACCTGCAGTGGACCTGCCTACACAAGGAGTCTAAAGTCCAAGTGCTCCAAAGTTCTCGTCGGTCACCACCCAGAATCCATCTTGTTTTTGTTGGATTACACCAAACACAGGAATAGAAGGGGCAGCTGCTGCAGGCTAATCAGACCCTGGGCTCCTTCTAGCCTTCAGCAAGACTCCATTAGCCTGAGGCACCCCAGGTTCAGAAGGTGAGGAAATATTTGATACATTGGTGGTCCAGGTTTTTTTTTTTTTTAGGTAGGTGTAACAGTCTTCCCTTTCCCTGCAATAGACCTCAGGAACATGCAACCATTCTGGTGCCTCCTTTTTTTATGAGTGATGTAATTTCCTCCCCCAGAAAGGAGGTACCATAACGCTTTCATCAAAGTTATTATACCGGGTCGCAGAGATCTGAGGCCTGCTAAAGTAAAACATTATTTGTTGGTCTGCCAGAAATCCAGTGACATCCTGGATTCCTGTTTAGCCTGACAATACAAAGACTCTGCTGCATTGAAATCCCAAGCAGTGTTGTCAACCTATCACCTATCCCTGCCCCCCTTCGTTCCTCTCCATATGTACGCATTTCAATTTTATTCCCAGCAAACCAGTGCTGCTGCAAAGTGTGTACAGAAAGAGCTCTTGGGAGGTGTAGTTCTTGGGGCGTGCCAGCGTCAATAGGAACTGAGGCCCCAGCAGCTGCCCTTGGAAGATTGCCCTTTTTTTACAAGATTGATGATGTCACATTTAATAAACTAATAAAAGCTTTCATGGTGATGTCACATGGAGAAGGCTTCCAGGAAGGATGGCGCATCCCTGCACTGTCATGGAGATGTTACATGGAGTAATTAATAAGTTTCTCCCTATTGGTAAAAGAACAATTAAATACAGGGTTACACTCTTTAGGGGGAGGTGGATTTTCTTTATGTCTATACAAATGTAACATGGTAGTGGTGGATTATGAGGCCATACCTAAGTAGTGGTCATCAGTAAGATTGATGGGTGGCAGCTGCAGGAGTAGGAACTGGGGTGTTGGTTGGGAAGGTCATTCCAAGCTTCACTAAAGATTGGAGTGGATCATAGTATAATTGTCACAGGATATCGATGAGTTAGAGCAGGGGTCTCCAAACTTTCTAAACAAAGAGCCAGTTTACTGTCCTTCAGGCTTTAGAGGGGCCAGACTATGGCCAGAGGGAATAGAAAGTGTCCTAGCGTCAGTGGGAGTAAACAATGCCCCATCATTGATGTTAGTAGGAGGAATAGTCCCCCATCATTGGTATCGATGGGAGGAATAGTCACCCATCATTGGTATCAATGGGAGGAATAGTCCCCCGTCATTGGTATCGATGGGAGGAATAGTCCCCCATCATTGGTATCAATGGGAGGAATAGTCCCCCGTCATTGGTATCAATGGGAGGAATAGTCCCCCGTCATTGGTATCAATGGGAGAAATAGTGCCCTGTCATTGGTATCAATGGGAGGAATAGTCCCCCATCATTGGTATCAATGGGAGGAATAGTCCCCCATCATTGGTATCATTGGGAGGAATAGTCCCCCATCATTGGTATCAATGGGAGGAATAGTCCCCCACCATTGGTATCAATGGGAGGAATAGTCCCCCATCATTGGTATCAATGGGAGGAATTGTCCCCCATCATTGGTATCAATGGGAGGAAGTGTCCCCCATCATTGGTATCAATGGGAGGAATTGTCCCCCATCATTGGTATCAATGGGAGGAATAGTCCCCCATCATTGGTATCAATGGGAGGAATAGTCCCCCTATCATCGGTGTCTATGGGAGGAATAGTCCCCTATCATCGGTGTCTATGGGAGGAATAGTCCCCCATCATTGGTATCAATGGGAGGAATTGTCCCTCATCATTGGTATCAATGGGAGGAATAGTCCCCCACCATTGGTATCAATGGGAGGAATAGTCCCCCATCATTGGTATCAATGGGAGGAATAGTCCCCCATCATTGGTATCAATGGGAGGAATTGCCCCCCATCATTGGTATCAATGGGAGGAAGTGCCCCCCATCATCGGTATCAATGGGAGGAATAGTCCCCCATCATCGGTATCAATGGGAGGAATAGTCCCCCATCATTGGTATCAATGGGAGAAATAGTCCCCCATCATTGGTATCAATGGGAGGAATAGTCCCCTATCATCGGTGTCTATGGGAGGAATAGTTTCCTATCATCGGTGTCTATGTGAGGAATGGTTCTGCATCATTGGTTTTAATGGGAGAAAAGGTGCCGTATCATTTGCCTCACTGGGAAGAATAGTACCCTATGATTGGTGTCAATGGATGGAACGGTGCCCAAGGGCCGGATAAAGGCAAGCAAAGGGCCACATCCGGCCCACTGGCTACAGTTTGGAGACCACTGAGTTAGAGGATCTATGGAATAGTTGTGGTTGCTACAAAAGGGAGGCCCATCTGGTGGCGAGGTGCTTCCCCTTGGCTGGTGATTAATGGTTCTATTTGGTCTAGGCTTGGTTCCCTATAGGAAGTCAAAAGCACACAATTTGGAACCGTCTTTGAATCAATGGGGTACAGCTGGGGACAGGGGGTTAAACTTTTATGTAGCAGACAACAAAAGATCATATCCTGGAAACATTTGAAGATAATTATGTTTTTACGCTAGTGCAGCGGTTATTTATGGAATCGATATTTGTTGGTAAATGGAAGGATTGCTGTGGCTGGATAAAACACCATCCCTCAGTCATGTTTTTGCTAACCTCTATCCTATTCTATGGCACTGTGCAGACAGAGAAGTAGGCGACCTAATGTGGAGCTAGCAATCACAAACTAGGACTTGTAGTTTCACAAGCCTTTAGCTTTCTCTGTGTCTTTATACTTAGTGTAGCTATGAACCCCTAAGTCGATAAATGTTGGTCCCCCATAGCTTTACTGTTGGTGCATTAAATTAATGTTGCCCCACAGCATTTACTGACTCACCATCGGTGCCCAGATGACTGAAGTTCACTGTGGAGACCTCTGTTTGTAGGTGTATTCGCTTAAAGTCCAAGGTGGGGAGGGGTAGGGTTAAGGATACCCAAAAAGTGACAAAAATCCCTCCACTAACATAGAGAAATAACGTCACCCCCTTTCACGTTTGGGGAGGTGCAGCGTGGTGCGGCGGCAGTAAACACTCCGAGTTTGGTTACAGTAACAGAACTGTATTGAAGGTGAGTTTAATAAAGCACAACTACCCAGCGGGAAGACAACCCAACCGGGCACACTCACAGAATGTTGAAGCGAATAGTAGAACAGTAGGTCTCGGGTGCACCGGCAGCATCTGTCTCAACAGGCAGAATGCGACCTGGCCGGTCCATACTCAAACAAGAAGACTTCCAGGAAGGATGTCGCGTACCTGCACTTTCTCTACTTGTCTGGACCCTCTCCCTGCCACTAATCCCTGACAGACGAGTGACCTGTCCCTACACTACCTACATGTGAAATGCGTAAAAAGCCTGGGAGCTTGGGTCTTAAATTGACTCTGCCTGACCCAAGATGGCCACCAAGGTCACATGGGGCGCCAGTATCCATCTGGATTGCTCCCCCAGTGACCCAGGAAACCATAGAGGAACCATGCTCCTCTTGACCTACTCTCCCTCTGCTATGCTGCTGCGGTTGAGCACCACCTGCAGTGGAGAAAGTAGACTGCACCTACCTCCACACGGGCCAAGGGTGTGCCTTTAAGTGTAGAGCAGCAAAGGACTGTACAAGCTTTATGAAGTTGCTGCTCTCCTTTTTCACACATATTTCTATTTTTTAAACTATAGCATAGGCCCATGATGGCCCATTTCCGTGGACTGGATTCTGAAGCTAATGAGGCCTCCTTAGTTAAAGTCGGTTCCTCAATGCAGACTTCTGGGAGGCAATGCCCAGATCCCTGGACTCACATCTTTTCCAGGCAAAGCCAGGGAGGCAAAAAAATCTTCTAGAAGGGTTCTCCGAATATTTATGTTCTTCCAAAACATTCATAACCCACATCCATAAACATTCATAACCGACATCATTACTTCGTCTTGCTCTGTCTACTGGAGAACCATCCCCAACAACAGGCAGAAGCCAATAATGCCCTAGACTTAGGGGCAAACCCATCGAACGTACAAAACACTAGCAGAGCTCAGGCTGGCTACAGCCCTCCTGCCCACTGAGCCATTCCTGCCCTCCTTCTCCACCACTAGTGGTGCTCCAACCTTGGCAGGGCAGCTACATTGGTATTCATGTTCTTACGTGTTGGGAGGCCCTCCGATGGTCTTTAGGGCCCTGGGGTGCACCTACATAGTTCACATTGGTATTATGGGTCATTGTGCTGAAAAAGACAGAGAAGAAGACTAGTTCTTTCCCTACCAATGACTCAATAGTACATGATGGTGAATATAGTCCAGTATATGGGATATTTCACCTACAGCCACCACCCTTGCGCCCTACGTCCTGTGTGTCCTCCTACATCTGCCCATTCTTCTCTGTCACCACATGTAGAGCTCGTTACCGGAAATAAAGACTTTGCTCTAAGTTTGGAAATTCTCAGCTTGTTATGCCGTGTCCGGCTGTTAGACCCCAAAGCAAACATGTAAGAGGGTATTGAGTTCTTGCTTGTTGAAATGTTGTTGGCCCCCATGGAGGGAGCAGACCGCGATTTTTACAAGTTCACAACGGTACACATAAAGGAAACACTGAAGGGAATCTGTTGAGGGGCATTGCCAGATCATTCAAAATCAAGAGGCTTAATTTGGTTTACACATTATCTCATGGGGTTTGAAACCTGGCCTGTGCCAGGTCTGCTGTCTATGACCATCTCTATGACCATCTCTTGTACCATGTCTATAGTCTCTGACCATCTCCTGTAGTATGACTGCAGTATTTGGCTGTTTTCTGTATTATGTCTTCAATCTCTGGCCATCTCCTATATCAGGGGTCTCCAAACTTTCTAAACAAAGGACCAGTTTACTGTTTTTCAGACATTGCGGGGACGGTCTGTCAGTATGAGTGGAAAATGCCCTGACATCAATGGTAATAATTTTTATTAGTGGGAGGAGTAGTGCCCCATCATTGGTGCCAGTGAGAAGAATAGTGCCCCATCATTGGTGTCAGTGAGAAGAATACTGCCCCATTGTTGGTGTCAGTGGGATGAATGGTGCCCCATTGTTGGTGTCAGTGGGATGAATGGTGCCCCATCATTGGTATCAGTGGGAGGAAAAGTGCCCCATCATTGGTATCAGTGAGAGGAATGGTGCCCCATCATTGGTGTCAGTGGAAGGAATGGTGCCCCGTCATTGGTGTCAGTGGGAGGAATTGTGCCCCATCATTGGTGTCAGTGGGAGGAATAGTGTCCAATCATTGGTATCAGTTGGAAGAATAGTGCCCCATCATTGGTTTCAGTGGAAGGAATGGTACCTCCCTTGTTGGTGTCACTGGGAGTAACAGTGCCCCAAGGGCTGGATATAGGCAGGCAAAGGGTGCCGCATCCAGCCCCCGGGCCACAGTTTGAAGACTGTTGTCCTATACCATATCTGCAGTCTCTGACCATCTACTGTACCATGTATGTGGTTTTCAATTATCTCATGTAGTTCATCTGCAGTCTCTGACCATCTCCACCAGTCTTCTATGCCATGTCTAAGGTCTTTGACCATCTCCTGTATCATGTTAGCAGGCTCTGACCATCTCCTGTATCATGTCGGCAGGCTCTGACCATCTCCTGTAGTACATCTGTAGTCTCTGACCATCTTCTATGCCATGTCTAAGGTCTCTCACCATCTCCTGTATCATGTCAGCAGGCTCTGACCATCTCCTGTAGTACATCTGTAGTCTCTGACCATCTCATGTAGGATGTCAGCAGTCACTGACCATCTCCTGTATCATGTCCACAGCCTCTGACCATCTCCTGTAGAACATTTGTAGTCTCTGACCATCTTCTATGCCATGTCTACGGTCTATGACCATCTCCTGTATCATGTCAGCAGGCTCTGACCATCTCCTGTAGTACATCTGTAGTCTCTGACCATCTTCTATGCCATGTCTAAGGTCTCTCACCATCTCCTGTATCATGTCAGCAGGCTCTGACCATCTCCTGTAGTACATCTGTAGTCTCTGACCATCTCATGTAGGATGTCAGCAGTCACTGACCATCTCCTGTAGAACATTTGTAGTCTCTGACCATCTTCTATGCCATGTCTACGGTCTATGACCATCTCCTGTATCATGTCAGCAGGCTCTGACCATCTCCTGTTGTACATCTGTAGTCTCCGACCATCTCATGTAGGATCTCAGAAGTCACTGACCATCTCATGTATCCATGCCTTCTGTCTCTGACATCTCTTGTAGTACATCTGTAATCTCTGACATCTCCTGTAGTACATCTGTAGTCTCTGACCATCATCTGTAGGATTTCAGCAGTCGCTGACCATCTCCTTTACCATGTCTGCTTTCTCTGACCATATGTTCTGTCATATTCAAAGTCTCTGATCATCAGCTGTATCATGTTTGCAGTCTCTGCCCATCCTCTGTAGTACGTTAGCAGTCTCTTGACAGTCTTCTGTAGCATTAAATATAAACTGAATATCACGAGTGGTCCTTTGGTGATAGCAGGAGACACAGAAGACCCCCCTATGTCTGGTATGTTGACATACAGTACCATTGGCTAATCATCTGTACTCCATTTGAATAATCCCTCTTTAAACATTGCACACAATCTGCAATTTCAATTTGGGCCGACAGAAGCCAGCACTGGTTGTATAGAAGGGGGAGAACTGTGTGGTGGAAGATCCTGCCTGCAATCTGAAACAGCGCCATGTTTTCCTGCACTGGAAGATAAAACAGGCAGCACACAGAGTTCAGGCACCTGTCAGAAATAATCATGCCTCAGAAAAATGTGGTCTTGGTTACAGAACACAGGGGACACCGATTGAAGCAAGAACTGACTACACGGACATGTAAAATTCTGCAGCCGGCCAAGACGTGATTACATCCCGAAAAGATTTTTGTTCCCCCCGTTTTGGTCTCCAGATTCCTGGTCAGGCTCCCAGTGAAGTCCGTTACACTCCATGACGGTGGGTGAGACTTCTCAGCATTACATAAATCTATATGCATTAAAACGCAACATAAATCCTTCAAGGTCCCACCGAAGGCGTAAAAAATACAGTGAGCGCCGCGGTTGGCGTATCCAATGACCGAAAACGCAGATGGGCACCCCGCCGTGCGGTGATAAAACGCTACATAAACTCCTTTATAATAAATTCCTTTTGGCCCTGTAAATGCCATCCTCCCAGCATATGTCTCTCTGCGGAGCTGCACAGAACGCCATTATATCCCAATAATGGGGAATTTTGGCGGCACGCGTGCGAAGGGCCGTCCCCCTGCGCAATCCCGGGGATCGCTTTAAATTCCACTTTTTTTTCGTTTTTTTGGAGCCCGGGGACCACACAGGAACTCAATAACCTCCGGCGGGCCACTGTTAGTAAATCTTTTTTACGGCGGGATAGAGAGGCAGCAGATCCAGAGTCTTGATATATTAATATTTACTGCGAGGATTCAGAAGACAATTTCCTTTTCCTCCGATAAAACCTCCATCGTGTCACTTGATGCCAAAAAGCAAACGGCACCAATAGCCAGGACTGACTTTTACTGAGTCTGAAGCTTGCAGTGTAACTCCGGCCACCACCAAAAATGATGTGTCATCTTCTGGAATCTCTGTGTATTTCTTCCAGTTCTGTGCAATAATCCAGTGTGAGACTTCCTGTAATAAAGACTGCTCACTGCTGCCCTCTCTCCTTGTGCAGGAAGACTGGTCTGGTCTCCGCCCCCTCCTGTAGTTTTCAGCAGGCAGCCTGTAGTGGGTGAAGCATGCTGGGCCCCTCCCACAGCCCTGCTTTCTCTCTTTCCTTGTACAGAGTGACTGATCTTGTCTCCACCCCCTCCTGTTGTTTTCTGCAGGCAACCTGTAGTGGGTGGAGCCTGTGGGGCCCCTCCCACAGCTCTGCTTTCTCTCTCTTTCTTTGTGCAGGGAGACTGATCTTGTCTCCACCTCCTCCTGTGCATCCGGCACCAAGATGCAATATGGGAAGAAGGGAAGCTGGCGGAAGCAGTGTGATGCTTCGGGCAATGTTCTGCTGGGAAACCTTGGCTCCTAACGTTCATGTGGATGTTACTTGACACGTACCGAAACCTATCTACCCTTCATGGAAATGGTATTCCCTGATGGCAGTGGCCTCTTTCAGCAGGATAATGCGCCCTGCCACACTGCAAAAATGGTTTGAGGAACACAACAACCAGTTTGATCTCCAGATCTCAATCCATCGAGCATCTGCGGGATGTGCTGGAAAAACAAGTCTGATCCATAGAGGTCCCAACTCCCAACTTACAGGACTTTAAGGATCTGCTACTGACGGCTTAGTGCCAGATACCACAGCATACCTTCAGAGGTCTAGTGGTGTCCATTCCTCGATGGGTCAGGCCTGTTTTGGTGTAAAAAGAGGGACCTACTCAATATTAGGTGGATGGAAATAATGTTATGGTTGATCGGTGTATATATTGTATAAATACATATGGACAGCCACAACTCGACATGTCTAAAGGATGGTGGTTAGCATTTCTGCATTATAGCACTGCCCCCCCACCTCCATCAACGGGTCTTCCCTTCCCACCTCCATCAACAAGCCTTCCTTACCCACCTCCATCAATGAGCCTTCCCTACCCACCTCCATCAATGATCCTTACATCCCCACCTCCATCAATGGGCCTTCCCTCCCCACCTCCATCAATGATCCTTACCTCCCCACCTCCATCAATGGGCCTTCCCTCCCCACCTCCATCAATGAGCCTTCCATCCCCACCTCCATCAATGAACCTTCCCTCCCCACCGCCTTCAATGAGCCTTCCCTCCCCACCGCCATCAATGAGCCTTCCCTCCTCCCCTCCATCAATAGACCCCCCCACTCCATCAATTAGCCTCCCCTCCCACCTCCATCAATGGGCCTTCCCTCCCCACCTCCATCAATGATCCTTCCATCCCCACCTCCATCAATGAACCTTCCCTCCCCACCGCCATCAATGAGCCTTCCCCTCCCCACCGCCATCAATGAGCCTTCCCTCCCACCTCCATCAATGAGCCTTCCCTCCCCCACCGCAATCAATGAGCCACCCCCCCACCTCCATCAATGGGCCTTGCCTCCCCCCCTCCATCAATGAGTCTTCTCTCCCCACCTCCATCAATGAGCCTTCCCTCCCACCACCATCAATGAGCCTTCTCTCCCCACCTCCATCAATGGGCCTTCCCTTCCCACCTCCATCAACGAGCCTTCCTTCCCCACCTCCATCAATGAGTCTTCTCTCCTCACGTCCATCAATGAGCCTTTCCCTCCCACCTCCATCAATGAGCCTTCCCTCCCCCACCTCCATCAATGAGCCTTCCCTCCCCATCTCCATCAATCTGCCTTCCCCTCCCCACCTCCATCAATAAGCCTTCCTCTCCCCACCTCCATCAATTAGCCTACCCTTCCCACCTCCATCATTGAGCCTTCCCTCCCCACCACCATCAACGAGCCTTCCCTCCCCACCACCAATGAGCCTGAGCCCCCCAACACCTCCATTAATGAGCCCCCCTAACTCCATCAATGAGCCTTCCCCCCACCTCCATCAATGAGCTCCCCCCCCACCTCCATCAATGAGCCTTCCCTCCCCCACCTCCATCAATGAGCCTTCCCTCCCCCACCTCCATCAATGAGCCTTCCCTCCCCCACCTCCATCAATGAGCCTTCCCTCCCCCACCTCCATCAATGAGCCTTCCCTCCCCCACCTCATCAATGAGCCTTCCCTCCCCACCTCCATCAATGCAGTTGACCCCCTTCTAACCTGCATTTGACTTGCTTCAGCAAGCATCCCATCACCACAACCCCTAACAGTAACAATCATCGGAAGTCAGGCAGGCCAGAAGGTAAGGACAAGAGAGACTCCATAGAGAAAAATATGTCAAAATCAGAAAATGGGAGTCTCGGTTTGCAATATGAAGCAGAGGGGGTCAGTGACAGGGGCCAGGACCGGACAGGCGGAGATTTTACCGTCACTTGATTGTCATCTTGGAAGGAGATGTTGTCTTTAGGTTGGAGTGCCTCTTTAATTTGGTTGCATCCAGTTCACAGCGTCTGACCATCGCCCCTCCGGCCGTTATTTCCCATGAACAGTACTGGCGGAGGCCGCGCATTATTGAAATAGATTGGCTGGGACGTTATGAGAATAGAAGCGGAATGGATGACTGTTCTTGGAGGAGATACGCGGCCTTACCTCATGTAAACGCGGCCGCCGTTCCCCGGGGAGCGTGACGTAGTGTGGGAGAGCGCGGCCTTCTCTTATTCTGCGCACTCAGGACTTCATTCTTTACTTGTACAGTTCTGTGCCGCGCAGCTGATTCCAATTATGTCCGACGCCTGACTTCGCTCCATTTAAAGGCCTCCGTCTTCTTTTTATAGGTTTTACTTTTCTCACATTTTTTTTATTGAGGCGAGATTTTATTAGAGAGCGATAGGATGGTACTTTGTGGTCTGAGCCCCGGGTGTCCCCAAACTACGGCCCGGGGGCCACGTGCGGCCCCCCTACAAGGTTGTATCTGGCCCTCAGCTGTTGTGCATTGCCTTGTTCTGATATGGACCCCAATGTAAGGAGGCATAGAATGGGGATCCTGATGTAAGGGGGGGACTCTGATGGGCAACCTGATGTAAGGAGGAGCTCTGATGTTGACTCTGATGGGGAACTCAATGTAAGGGGGGGCGGACCTAAGGTAAAGGGGGGACTACAATGGTAAACCTGACGTAAGGGGAAATCTGACGGGAAACCCTTTGTAAGGGCAGGATTCTGGTGGGAACCCTGATGTAAGGGAGGAACTTTGATGGGAGACCTTATGTTAGGGGGGGGCTCTGATGGGGAACATGATGTAAGGGGGGACTCTGATGGGGACACTGATATGAAGGGGGACTCTGATGGGGAACCTGATGGGAACCCTGATGTAAGGGGGGACTCTGATGGGAAGTCTTATATAAGGGGGACTCTGATGGGGACACTGATATGAGGGGGGACTCTGATGGGGAACCTGATGTAAGGGTATTCTGATGGGGAACCCTGATGTAAGGGGGGACTCTAATGGGGAACATAACTTAAGGGGGGACTCTGATGGGAACCCTAATGTAAGGGGGGACTCTGATGGGGCACCTGATGTAAGGGGAGACTATGATGGGGAACATGATGTAAGGGGGGGACTCTGATGGGAAGCCTTATATAAGGGGGGCTCTGATGGGGACACTGATGTGAGGGGGGACTCTGATGGGGAACCTGATGTTAGGGTATTCTGATGGGGAACCCTGATGTAAGGGGGGACTCTGATGGGGAGCCTGATGTAAGGGTATTCTGATGGGGAACCCTGATGTAAGGGGGGACTCTGATGGGGAACATAATGTAAGGGGGGACTCTGCTGGGAACCCTAATGTAAGGGGGGACTCTGATGGGGAACCTGATGTAAGGGGGGACTCTGATGGGGAACCTTGATGTAAGGGGGGGACTCTGATGGGGAACCTGATGTAAGGGGAGACTATGATGGGGAACATGATGTAAGGGGGGACTCTGATGGGAAGCCTTATATAAGGGGGGCTCTGATGGGGACACTGATGTGAAGGGGACTCTGATGGGGAACCTGATGTAAGGGGGGACTCTGATGGGGAGCCTGATGTAAGGGTATTCTGATGGGGAACCCTGATGTAAGGGGGGACTCTGATGGGGAACATAATGTAAGGGGGGACTCTGCTGGGAACCCTAATTTAAGGGGGACTCTGATGGGGAACCTGATGTAAGGGGGACTCTGATGGGGAACCTTGATGTAAGGGGGGGACTCTGATGGGGCACCTGATGTAAGGGGAGACTATGATGGGGAACATGATGTAAGGGGGGACTCTGATGGGAAGCCTTATATAAGGGGGGCTCTGATGGGGACACTGATGTGAGGGGGGGGGACTCTGATGGGGAACCTGATGTTAGGGTATTCTGATGGGGAACCCTGATGTAAGGGGGACTCTGATGGGGAGCCTGATGTAAGGGTATTCTGATGGGGAACCCTGATGTAAGGGGGGACTCTGATGGGGAACATAATGTAAGGGGGGACTCTGCTGGGAACCCTAATGTATGGGGGACTCTGATGGGGAACCTGATGTAAAGGGGGGGACTCTGATGGGGAACCTTGATGTAAGGGGGGGGACTCTGATGGGGAACCTGATGTAAGGGGGGACTCTGATGGGGAACCTTGATGTAAGGGGGGGACTCTGATGGGAACCCTGATGTAAGGGGGGACTCTGATGGGAACCCTGATGTAAGGGGAAGACTCTGATGGGAACCCTGATGTAAGGGAGGACTCTGCTGTAAGGTGGACTCTGATGGGGAACCTGCTGTAAGTAGGAACGTTGATGGGGGACTCTGATTGAGACTGTGAAGAAAGGGGGGCTTTGATGGGGTCCCTGATGTAAGGGAGGGACTCTAATGGGGATTATGTTGTAAGGGGGGCTTTGATAAGAACCCTGATGTAAGAGGGGAGTTTAATGGCGACTCTAATGTAAGGGAGGGGCTGTGAAGCAAAGGAGACTCTGATGGGGACCCTGTTGTAAGGGAGGACTCTGATGGGGAATCTGATGTAAGGGAGGACTCTGATGGGGAATCTGATGTAAGGGGGGACTCTGATGGGGACCCTGATGTAAGGGAGGGCCCTGATGGGGAATCTGATGTAAGGGGTAGTTTGATAGAGACCCTGGTGTAAGTAGGGACTTTGATGGGGACTCTGATTGAGACCCTGAAGAAAGGGGGGCTTTGATGGGGTTCCTGATGTAAGGGAGGAACTATGATGGGGACCCTGATGTAAAAGGGGGGGGGGCTCTAATGGGGAACCTGATGTAAATGGGGACACTGATGGGGACTCTGATGTAAGGGGGGACTTTAATAATGACTTTAATGTAAAGAAGGTACATATACTAATGGGGACCCTGATGTAAGTGGAGGCTCTAATAGTGACCCTGATATAAGGGGTGACTTTAATGGTGACCCCAGTGTAAGGGGGACTCTGATGGGGATTATTTTGTAAGGGGGGACTCTATTAGTGACTCTGATGTAAGGGAGGGACTCTGAGCATTTCGATCCTGGGCACAATGTCTTGGGTCGGCCCTGCTGTATATATATATATATATATAAATGCGGAGAACTTTTTGAAGACCCCTCGTACTGAGACGTGTGGAGAGCTCCAGATCTCTAATCTCAGCACCGGGGACTCTCCTGGAAGAAGAAGACGCTGATTGGTCGGAGTTTGCAGTTGTGGGCGGAGTTGGCGAGGAGCTCACAAGCTCCTCTGTTCCCGGAGTATGTGAGGAATGGAATCTGAATGCTGAACCGCCCTTTAGGAGACTCTGGGAATGTCAGCCATGAATCTGAGAGCAGCTGGAGAAATGTCCCCCCGTCCTGTGCGCTGCACTTCCCAACCCCACTCCTCATTTGCACGCAGCGCGCTGACGCATGGCGGGAAATGTGCTGCGCTGAGGGGTCATTTATTAATCCATAGATGAGAACCATTGCACTCTTCATTCCTCTGGGAAGCCTGGGACCGTGGTAGATGTAGTCAGGATAAGTGCCCCATCATTGGTGTCAGTGGGAGAAATAGTGCCCCATCATTGGTGCAAGTGGGAGGAATAGTGCCCCATCATTGGGTGTCAGTGGGAGAAATAGTGCCCCATCATTGGTGCAAGTGGGAGGAATAGTGTCCCATCATTGGTGTCAGTGGGAGGAATAGTGTCCCATCATTGGTGTCAGTGAGGAGGAATAGTGCCCCCATTATTGGTGTCAGTGGGAGGAATAGTGCCCCATCATTGGTATAAGTGGGAGGAATAGTGCCCCATCATTGGTGTCAGTGGGAGAATAGTGCCACATCATTGGTGCCAGTGGGAGGAATAGTGTCCCATCATTGGTGTCAGTGGGAGGAATAGTGCCCCATCATTGGTGTCAGTGGGAGGAATAGTGTCCCATCATTGGTGTCGGTGGGAGGAATAGTGCCCCATCATTGGTGTCAGTGGGAGGAATAGTGCCCCATCATTGGTGTCAGTGGGAGGAATAGTGCCCCATCATTGGTGTCAGTAGGAGGAATAGTGCCCCATCATTGGTTGTCAGTGGGAGGAGGAATAGTGCCCCATCATTGGTGCCAGTGGGAGGAATAGTGCCCCATCATTGGTGCCAGTGGGAGGAATAGTGCCCCATCATTGGTGTCAGTGGGAGGATATAGTGTCCCATCATTGGTGCCAGTGGGAGGACTATTGCCCTAGGGGTGTCAGTGGGCCACACCCGGGCCGCGGGTCGCTGTTTGGAGATCACCGCACAGTATGAATGTCGCTCTCTCTCCTGTATTGATGTCTCACCATTTATTGGGTCCGCAATGTAAACTTTACTCTGGGAAAGGATCGCTGAGTGAAAGGACTTTCCTCGGGTTGGTGTTCGGCCGGCTGCATAATAAAAATGAGTTTTATTTAAATCCTATTTGTTCAGTAAACAGTGGGAGGAGTAATGAGCGCCAACCCATAGCAACCTGTGTGTGTCCTCGGAAGGACGATCGTTCTCTGCTCAGCGCTCGTTGTTTGCTCAGTCTGCTCCTTATATAACACACTTTTCTATGTGAACCATTAAATATAAAAAATTATTAAAGTGTAACTAAAGGTAAAGCTTTTTTATTTGTTAATTTTGGACAGAGCTAGGGAGGGTTGTAACCCCTGTTGTTTTTTTTTTTGCCATCTGTGTCCCATTTGGGAGATTTCCTATCACTTCCTTTCCCAAAGCCACAACAGGAAGTGAGAGGAAATCCCTCCAAAGTGAGGGAATCCATGGTTGCCACCCCATCCTCTCTTCCTGTTCAGTGGCGGCTGATGCTCCATTTTTTCTTTTGGGAGGGGGGGGGGCGACAAACAAACCCCCCTAACCGTTCCCTCGCAAGCCCCCCAGCCCCGCACTTACCCCATCCAGGTCACAGGCAGCTTCTCCTCACGGCCAATCCAGTCGCTTCTCCTCCTGGCCAATCCAGTCAGTGGACCCGCTTCCTGTCTTGATTGGCCGGGAGGAGAAGCAGGAAGACAATAGCGAGTCAACATTCGCTAATGTCACAAGTAGGTGGGCTCTGGGCGCAGAGCCCACCCTTTTTTTAAAGCCAATTAGAGCCTGCAGCTCTAATCACGTGCTTCACAAAAAAAAAAACTCGTAGAACTTTATGCGTCCGGCGCCCCGCAAGGAGATTAGGATGGAGGAGCGGCCCTGCTCCCCATATGGACAGGCCGCCGCTGTTCTCTGGTGACAACCCAAAATTTGAGATTTTGTTCCTGTGTAGCCGACTATAGGAAGTCTATTGTTCTATTGCTGGTGAGGCTGCATTGATGATGGGCGCTTGTAGGCTGCATTGATGGGGGTGCTGGTGAGGCTGCATTTATGGGTGCTGGTGAGGCTGCATTTATGGGTGCTGGTGAGGCTGCATTGATGGGTGCTGGTGAGGCTGCATTGATGGGCGCTGTTGAGGCTGCATTGATGGGCACTGGTGAGGCTGCATTAATGGGCGCTGGTGAGGCTGTATTTGATGGGTGCTGGTGAGGCTGTATGAGATGGGCGCTGGTGAGGCTGCATTGATGAGCGCTGGTGAGGCTGCATTGATGGGTTCTGGTAGGCTGCGTTGATGGGCGCTTGTAGGCTGCATTGATGGGCGATGGTGAGGCTGCATTGATGGGTACTGGTGAGGCAGAATTGATTATGGGCTTTGGTAGGCTGCATTGATGGGCACTGGTAGGCTGCATTGATGGGCGCTGGTGAGGCTGCATTGATTATGGGCTTTGGTAGGCTGCATTGATGGGCGCTGGTGAGGCTACATCTATGGGTGCTTATAGGCTGCATTGATGGGCGCTGGTGAGGTTGCATTGAAGGGGGCTGGTGAGGCTGCATTGATGGGCGCTGGTGAGGCTGCATTGATGGGCGCTGGGGAGGCTGCATTGATGGGCGCTGGTGAGGCTGCATTGATGGGCGCTGGTGAGGCTGCATTGATGGGCGCTGGTGAGGCTGTATTGATGGGCGCTGGTGAGGCTGTATTGATGGGCGCTGGTGAGGCTGTATTGATGGTCGCTGGTGAGGCTGCATTGATGGGCGCTGGTGAAGCTGCATTGATGGGCGCTGGTGAGGCTGCATTGATTATGGGCTTTGGTAGGCTGCATTGATGGGCGCTGGTGAGGCTACATCTATGGGTGCTTATAGGCTGCATTGATGGGCGCTGGTGAGGTTGCATTGAAGGGGGCTGGTGAGGCTGCATTGATGGGCGCTGGTGAGGCTGCATTGATGGGCGCTGGTGAGGCTGCATTGATGGGCGCTGGTGAGGCTGCATTGATGGGCGCTGGTGAGGCTGCATTGATGGGCGCTGGTGAGGCTGGATTGATGGGCGCTGGTGAGGCTGTATTGATGGGCGCTGGTGAGGCTGTATTGATGGGCGCTGGTGAGGCTGTATTGATGGGCGCTGGTGAGGCTGCATTGATGGGCGCTGGTGAGGCTGCATTGATGGGCGCTGGTGAGGCTGCATTGATGGGCGCTGGTGAGGCTGTATTGATGGGCGCTGGTGAGGCTGCATTGATGGGCGCTGGTGAGGCTGCATTGATGGGCGCTGGTGAGGCTGTATTGATGGGCGCTGGTGAGGCTGTATTGATGGGCGCTGGTGAGGCTGTATTGATGGGCGCTGGTGAGGCTGCATTGATGGGCGCTGGTGAGGCTGTATTGATGGGCGCTGGTGAGGCTGTATTGATGGGCGCTGGTGAGGCTGTATTGATGGGCGCTGGTGAGGCTGCATTGATGGGCGCTGGTGAGGCTGTATTGATGGGCGCTGGTGAGGCTGCAATGATGGGCGCTTGTAGGCTGCATTGATGTGTGAGAATGAACCTGCGGAGACGCAACCTCTGAAACATGTCTGTGGCACTGAAGGGAAAACAATCGCTTCAATAAAAACTTTATTGTGAAAAAGAAAATCCTTGCACCAGCCCTGTCTATATCACAGAGGGACGAATTGCGGCTCTGGGGAGAATATTGATGATTATTGGTGGATGATTTAAATATTAGTATCAGACGTTTGGAGATTGTCTGTGTGCTCTCTGTACATTTCTATCATTAATATAAAGTATATCTGAGCTCTGATTGGAAGAGGGACTCGTCTGGATACAAAACTGGATACAAAGTATCAGTCGCTGAGCTGTGCTGTCATTGGATACAAAGTATCAGTCGCTGAGCTGTGCAGTCATTGGATACAAAGTATCAGTCGCTGAGCTGTGCAGTCATTGGATACAAAGTATCAGTCGCTGAGCTGTGCAGTCATTGGATACAAAGTATCAGTCGCTGAGCTGTGCAGTCATTGGATACAAAGTATCAGTCGCTGAGCTGTGCAGTAATCGCTGTGATGGAGATCACATGAAGACGGATCATCTGATCAGACAGTGAAATGGAGTGAAGGCAATTCTGAGCGTTCGCGGAGCCATCATCGCTGTCATCGCTCGCCTTCTACAGCGACTCCCCGCCGAGCGCCGTGTCACGCAATGCAACGCTTCACCTCCCTTCTACTATGGCTGACGCGTCCTAGATTCCTATCGGCCTTTATTTCATGCTGATCAAAGCAATAAACATAAACATAGAAAAAATATATACATACCGTATACTACGAATTGAGGAATAAATATATAAATCTCTATAAAGAGTACCTGTCACCTGTCCATGCTATCACATAGAGGGCTTGTTAGCCTCCCTATAATAGCAGTAAAATAAATAAAAAATGTACAAATTGTAAAACAAAAATTATAAATAATACAAAAAAATAAAAACATTTGTAACCCCCCCCCCCCCCCATACACACTCTAAATAAAAAGCGCAGTGTAGGGCGCAGTGTCGGGACAAACTGCGCAGAGCCCTAATCTGCATGCTTAACCTCTAAGCACAAATACCCCCTCCTCCCTGTACAAATCCACCCTCCTGCTGAAACACCCCCCCCCCCTCAGCACAAATCTTTGCCCCACCACCCCCCAAATCCCCCCAACTCAAATCCCCCCCCCCCAACCCCCCCCCCCCTCCCCCTTAGCACAAATCTCCCCCCCCCCATCTCAACACAAATACCCCTAAATCACCATTCTTACCAACCCCCCCTTCCTCAAGATGTATGAGCATTATGTGCCAGAACCCCCCCCCCCCCCCCCCCCTCACAATCACACACACACAAAAACACTGAGCATTCATTTGCATGCTTACCCCCCTCCCCCAAGCTTAAATACTCCATCCTCCCAGTACAAATCTGCTCCCCCTGCTGAATCCCCCCCCCCCAGCACACATCTTTTCCCCACCACCCCCCAAATTCCCCCAGGCTCAAATGCCCCCACCTCCCAAGAAAAATAATTTCCCCCAATCTCCCTAAATCACCACTCTTAGCAACCCCTCCCCCTCAAGATGCATGAGCATTATGTGCCAGCACAATTCCCCCCCCCCCCCCAGACAAAAACACAGAGCACTAATCTGCATGCTTACCCCTAAGCACAAATACCCCCTCCTCGCAGTACAAATCCCCCCCCCTGCTGAAATCACCCCTCCTAGCACAAATCCTCTACCCCTAAAATTTTCCCTCCTAGTACACATCCCCCCCCCCTCCCTCATTTCAAATCCCCAATCCCAACACAAATTCCCCCTCTTAACACAAGTCTCCTTCCTCCCCATCTCCCCCTCCCAACACAAATCACCCGAAATTACCACTCTTGGCACCCCCCCTCCCCAATTTCCCCTATTAGAACAATACTTACCCCATGCTGTCCCCCAAGTTCCCCCTTACAACACAAATCCCCCCCCCCTCCTCAATCTCTATGTGGCGATCCCCCACCTCACATGATACCACGGTGCCCAGAGCAGCCGCCCCTCCAGCCCTCCCCTTGTCCCGTCCTTGGTATGGTGAGTATGTGTGCCACATATGTGAGGTGTAGTTGTGAACGTCAAAGTGAGAGCAATAATGTGAGAGCCATAATTCACAGTCAGCTCTAAACTCATAACCTGTAAAAGGCTTCTAAAGTGCCGCCTATGGAGATTTTTGGGTACCAACGTTCTCTGCAATGTCACAGGCGCGCTCCATTTTAAGGCTTGACATGTTTGGTATCTATTTGCTTGACACAACCCTATCTTTTTATATTTTACCAAAAAGTTGGGTGGAATATTTGGTTTGTTTGTACTAAAATCCATTTTAGTGTATTTTGTCCTGAAAATATGAGTTTGGGAAATAACTGTGCAAGTATCGTGTGACCTACAAATATCGCCATTTTATTCTCCAGGGTCTCGGCTTTCAGAAAATATATACTTTTGGGGTTACAGTCTTTTTAGGGGGGAAAAAAATGCAGATTTTTAACGTGTGCAAAAAAATAAAAGAAATTTCCCGGGTAGACAAGGGGTTAAGCTGTTGTATGGGATATGGAGTCCTTGGCTTTACCGTCATGTTTATTGCACTGGAAGTTCCATCTCTGATGAGGGCATGTCACTTCTAATGGAATGCCGGGTTTGTATTGTTTCTTATGACAGCGCTGTGACTCATAAAGATTTTTTCTCTTGGGTGAACTAACGTTGTGTCACTTTCCATCTTCCTGTAGATGATGATCAGCAGATAGCTGTGTACAGGATGACCATGGCTCCCCGGAAAAGGAACCGTCATGCTCTGGGATTCCTCTGCTGTTTCGGGGGCAGCGAACACCCCGAAATCAACCTCAAGGACAACAACCCGCTTCAGTTTGTGGAGTTTGCGGGGCCCATGCCATCTGCCGATGAGCTCAACGCCCGCTTCTCCGAGCTGGTGGTAAGTGACCTGCCTTCATCTTACTTGGATCACGTAGAGTCTGGAGAACTGTTGAGTATATAAGTGACTGCCGCCTGCCCTCCATCGGTGACTCCTCCTAATAATGTTCTTTATAAGTGACTGCCGCCTGCCCTCCATCGGTGACTCCTCCTAATAATGTTCTTTATAATTATAAATGACTGCCGCCTGCCCTCCATCGGTGACTCCTCCTAATAATGTTCTTTATAAGTGACTGCCGCCTGCCCTCCATCGGTGACTCCTCCTTATAACGTTCTTTATAAGTGACTGCCGCCTGCCCTCCACAAGTGTCTCCTCCTAATAATGTTCTTTATAAGTGACTGCCGCCTGCCCTCCATCGGTGACTCCTCCTAATAATGTTCTTTATAAGTGACTGCCGCCTGCCCTCCATCGGTGACTCCTCCTAATAATGTTCTTTATAAGTGACTGCCGCCTGCCCTCCATCGGTGACTCCTCCTAATAATGTTCTTTATAAGTGACTGCCGCCTGCCCTCCATCGGTGACTCCTCCTTATAATGTTCTTTATAAGTGACTGCCGCCTGCCCTCCATCGGTGACTCCTCCTAATAATGTTCTTTATAAGTGACTGCCGCCTGCCCTCCATCGGTGACTCCTCCTTATAATGTTCTTTATAAGTGACTGCCGCCTGCCCTCCATCGGTGACTCCTCCTTATAATGTTCTTTATAAGTGACTGCCGCCTGCCCTCCATCGGTGACTCCTCCTAATAATGTTCTTTATAAGTGACTGCCGCCTGCCCTCCATCGGTGACTCCTCCTTATAATGTTCTTTATAAGTGACTGCCACCTGCCCTCCATCGGTGACTCCTCCTTATAATGTTCTTTATAAGTGACTGCCGCCTGCCCTCCATTGGTGACTCCTCCTAATAATGTTCTTTATAAGTGACTGCTACCTGCCCTCCATCGGTGACTCCTCCTAATAATGTTCTTTATAAGTGACTGCCGCCCGCCCTCCATCGGTGACTCCTCCTAATAATGTTCTTTATAAGTGACTGCCGCCTGCCCTCCATCGGTGACTCCTCCTAATAATGTTCTTTATAAGTGACTGCCGCCTGCCCTCCATCGGTGACTCCTCCTAATAATGTTCTTTATAAGTGACTGTCGCCTGCCCTCCATCGGTGGCTCCTCCTAATAATGTTCTTTATAAGTGACTGCCGCCTGCCCTCCAACAGTGACTCCTCCTAATAATGTTCTTTATAATTATAAGTGACTGCCGCCTGCCCTCCATCGCTGACTCCTTCTAATAATGTTCTTTATAAGTGACTGCCGCCTGCCCTCCATCGGTGACTCCTCCTAATAATGTTCTTTATAAGTGACTGCCGCCTGCCCTCCATCGGTGACTCCTCCTTATAATGTTCTTTAAAGTGACTGCCGCCTGCCCTCCATCGGTGACTCCTCCTTATAATGTTCTTTATAAGTGACTGCCGCCTGCCCTCCATCGGTGACTCCTCCTTATAATGTTCTTTAAAGTGACTGCCGCCTGCCCTCCATCGGTGACTCCTCCTTATAATGTTCTTTATAAGTGACTGTCGCCTGCCCTCCATCGGTGACTCCTCCTAATAATGTTCTTTATAAGTGACTGCCGCCTTCCCTCCATCAGTGACTCCTCCTAATAATGTTCTTTATAATTATAAGTGACTGCCGCCTGCCCTCCATCGCTGACTCCTCCTAATAATGTTCTTTATAAGTGACTGCCGCCTGCCCTCCATCGGTGACTCCTCCTAATAATGTTCTTTATAAGTGACTGCCGCCTGCCCTCCATCGGTGACTCCTCCTAATAATGTTCTTTATAAGTGACTGCCGCCTGCCCTCCATCGGTGACTCCTCCTTATAATGTTCTTTAAAGTGACTGCCGCCTGCCCTCCATCGGTGACTCCTCCTTATAATGTTCTTTATAAGTGACTGCCGCCTGCCCTCCATCGGTGACTCCTCCTAATAATGTTCTTTATATGTGACTGCCGCCTGTCCTCCATCGGTGACTCCTCCTTATAATGTTCTTTATAAGTGACTGCCGCCTGCCCTCCATCGGTGACTCCTCCTAATAATGTTCTTTATAAGTGACGGCCGCCTGCTCTCCATTGGTGACTCCTCCTAATAATGTTCTTTATAAGTGACTGCCGCCTGCCCTCCATCGGTGACTCCTCCTAATAATGTTCTGTATAAGTGACTGCCGCCTGCCCTCCATCGGTGACTCCTCCTAATAATGTTCTTTATAAGTGACTGCCGCCTGCCCTCCATCGGTGACTCCTCCTAATAATGTTCTTTATAAGTGACTGCCGCCTGCCCTCCATCGGTGACTCCTCCTAATAATGTTCTTTATAAGTGACTGCCGCCTGCCCTCCATCGGTGACTCCTCCTAATAATGTTCTTTATAAGTGACTGTCGCCTGCCCTCCATCGGTGACTCCTCCTAATAATGTTCTTTATAAGTGACTGCCGCCTGCCCTCCATCAGTGACTCCTCCTAATAATGTTCTTTATAATTATAAGTGACTGCCGCCTGCCCTCCATCGCTGACTCCTCCTAATAATGTTCTTTATAAGTGACTGCCGCCTGCCCTCCATCGGTGACTCCTCCTAATAATGTTCTTTATAAGTGACTGCCGCCTGCCCTCCATCGGTGACTCCTCCTAATAATGTTCTTTATAAGTGACTGTCGCCTGCCCTCCATCGGTGACTCCTCCTAATAATGTTCTTTATAAGTGACTGCCGCCTGCCCTCCATCAGTGACTCCTCCTAATAATGTTCTTTATAATTATAAGTGACTGCCGCCTGCCCTCCATCGCTGACTCCTCCTAATAATGTTCTTTATAAGTGACTGCCGCCTGCCCTCCATCGGTGACTCCTCCTAATAATGTTCTTTATAAGTGACTGCCGCCTGCCCTCCATCGGTGACTCCTCCTTATAATGTTCTTTAAAGTGACTGCCGCCTGCCCTCCATCGGTGACTCCTCCTTATAATGTTCTTTATAAGTGACTGCCGCCTGCTCTCCATCGGTGACTCCTCCTTATAATATTCTTTATAAGTGACTGCCGCCTGCCCTCCATCGGTGACTCCTCCTAATAATGTTCTTTAAAGTGACTGCCGCCTGCCCTCCATCGGTGACTCCTCCTAATAATGTTCTTTATAAGTGACTGTCGCCTGCCCTCCATCGGTGACTCCTCCTAATAATGTTCTTTATAAGTGACTGCCGCCTGCCCTCCATCAGTGACTCCTCCTAATAATGTTCTTTATAATTATAAGTGACTGCCGCCTGCCCTCCATCGCTGACTCCTCCTAATAATGTTCTTTATAAGTGACTGCCGCCTGCCCTCCATCGGTGACTCCTCCTAATAATGTTCTTTATAAGTGACTGCCGCCTGCCCTCCATCGGTGACTCCTCCTAATAATGTTCTTTATAAGTGACTGCCGCCTGCCCTCCATCGCTGACTCCTCCTAATAATGTTCTTTATAAGTGACTGCCGCCTGCCCTCCATCGGTGACTCCTCCTAATAATGTTCTTTATAAGTGACTGTCGCCTGCCCTCCATCGGTGACTCCTCCTAATAATGTTCTTTATAAGTGACTGCCGCCTGCCCTCCATCAGTGACTCCTCCTAATAATGTTCTTTATAATTATAAGTGACTGCCGCCTGCCCTCCATCGCTGACTCCTCCTAATAATGTTCTTTATAAGTGACTGCCGCCTGCCCTCCATCGGTGACTCCTCCTAATAATGTTCTTTATAAGTGACTGCCGCCTGCCCTCCATCGTTGACTCCTCCTAATAATGTCCTTTATAAGTGACTGCCGCCTGCCCTCCATCGGTGACTCCTCCTTATAATATTCTTTATAAGTGACTGCCGCCTGCCCTCCATCGGTGACTCCTCCTTATAATGTTCTTTAAAGTGACTGCCGCCTGCCCTCCATCGGTGACTCCTCCTTATAATGTTCTTTTATAAGTGACTGCCACCTGCCCTCCATCGGTGACTCCTCCTAATAATGTTCTTTATAAGTGACTGCCGCCTGCCCTCCATCGGTGACTCCTCCTAATAATGTTCTTTATAAGTGACTGCCGCCTGCCCTCCATCGGTGAATCCTCCTTATAATGTTCTTTATAAGTGACTGCCGCCTGCCCTCCATCGGTGACTCCTCCTAATAATGTTCTTTATAAGTGACTGCCGCCTGCCCTCCATCGGTGACTCCTCCTAATAATGTTCTTTATAAGTGACTGCCGCCTGCCCTTCATCGGTGACTCCTCCTAATAATGTTCTTTATAAGTGACTGCCGCCTGCCCTCCATCGGTGACTCCTTCTAATAATGTTCTTTATAAGTGACTGCCGCCTGCCCTCCATCGGTGACTCCTCCTTATAATGTTCTTTATAAGTGACTGCCGCCTGCCCTCCATCGGTGACTCCTCCTTATAATATTTTTTATAAGTGACTGCCGCCTGCCCTCCATCGGTGACTCCTCCTAATAATGTTCTAATACTTTGTAGAACCTCCTTTCTCTGCAATTACAGCTGTGAGTCTTTAGGGGGATGTCTCTACCAGCTTTGCACATTTAGAGAGGGCATTTTTGCCCATTTTTCTTTGAAAAAATAGCTCTGTCAGATTGGATGGAGAGCGTCTGTGAACAGCAATTTTCAAGTCTTGCCACAGATTCTCAACCTGATTTAGGTCTGGACTGTGACTGGGCCATTCTAACACATGAATATGCTTTGATCTAAACCATTCCATTGTAGCTCTCGCTGTATGTTTCGGGTCGTTGTCATGCTGGAAGGTGAACCTCCACCCCAGTCTCAAGTCTTTTGCAGACTCTAATGCGGCGTACACACGGTCGGAATTTCCGATGGAAACAGTCCAATGGGAGCTTTTCAACGGATTTTCCGACCGTGTGTACGCCCATTGGTCTTTTTCTGTCGGAATTTTCGACGGACTTTGGATTGAGAACCTGTTCTCAATTTTTCCAACGGAAAACCTTTCTATCGGATTTTCCGATCGTGTGTATGCAATTCCGACACATAAAATTCCGACGCATGCTCGGAAACAATTCGACGCATGCTCGGAAGCATTAAACTTCCCTTCTATAGTGCTGTCGAACGTGTTTTATGCTGCTGTGTTACAGACCGTCGGAATTTGGTGTGACCGTGTGTAGGCAAGACAGTTTGAGCGAAATTCCGTCGGAATTCCGACAGGAAAACCATCAGAGCTTTTTCCGACGAGAATTCCGACCGTGTGTACGCGGCATAACAGGTTTTCTTCTAAGATTGTCCTGTATTTGGCTCCATCCATCTTCCCATCAACTCTGACCAGCTTCTCTGTCCCTGCTGAAGAAAAGCATTCCCACCACATGATGCTGCCACCACCATGTTTCACGGTGGGGATGGTGTGTTCAGGGTGATGTGCAGGGTTAGTTTTCCCCACACATAGCGTTTTGCTTTTAGGCCAAAAAGTTCATTTTTGGTCTCATCTGACCAGATCACCTTCTTCCACATGTTTGCTGTGTCCCCCACATGGCTTCTCACAAACTACAAACAGGACTTCTTAAGACTTTCTTTCTCCAATGTCTTTCTTCTTGTCACTCTTCCATAAAGGGCAGATTTGTGGAGAACACGACTAATAGTTGTCCTGTGGACAGATTCTCCCACCTGAGCTGTGGATCTCTGCAGCTCCTCCAGAGTTCCCATGGGCCTCTTGGCTCTTCTCTGATGAATGCTCTCCTTGCCCGGCCGGTCAGTTTAGGTGGACGGCCATGTCTTGGTAGGTTTGCAGTTGTGCCATACTCTTTCCATTTTCCGATGATGGATTGAACAGAGCTCCATGAGATGGTCAAAGCTTGGGAGTTCCCTTGTGCCCTTTTCCGTCAGTATCAACAACAGGGGGTCCCCGACTTACAAACCCCTCCTACTTCCGAACAGGGCGCTGCTGGGACCCTCTGCCGCTCTGCGCGGACCATCAGCCTCGGAAAATTACAGAAATGTCTGTAATTTGCCTCGCATGCACAGAACGGCATTTGGTGGAGCATCGGAAATGTCCGTAAATGTCGTTCTGCGCATGCGCGGCCGACTTACTAACATTTCTGAATTTCAAACAGGAGCAAAGTCCCTAACGGGTTCGTAACCCCGGGGACCCCCTGTATTATCAAGTCATCTTGTATCTCTATGAAGATCTGATAAACAGTAAATATTAACCACTTCCCTACCACCCACTGTCATATGACGCCCACAAGGTGGATCTCCCATCCTGGGTGGGTGTCATATGACGTCCTCCCATTCCCGGCCGCATGGGGGGCACGCTCGCGCCCGCGGCGTCGCTCGGGACCCGGTGCGGGTGCCCGGCGGCCGCGATGTCCGCCGGGCACCTGCGATTGCCCGTTAAAACAACGGGACCGCGCGGGACCGTGGAGCTGTGTGTGTAAACACACAGCTCCACGTCCTGTCAGCGGAGAGGAGACCGATCATGTGATCCCAGTACGGAGGAACACTGATCGGTCTCCTCCCCTTTTGAGTCCCCTCCCCCCACAGTTAGAATCACTCCTATAGGGAACACATTAACCCCTGCAGCGCCCCCTAGTGTTAACCCCTTCCATGCCAGTCACATTTACACAGTAATCACTGCAATTTTATAGCAACGATCGCTGTGTAAATGTGAATGCTCCCAAAAATGTGTCAAAAGAGTCCGAAGTGTCCGCCGCAATGTCGCAGTCACGAAAAAAATAAATCGCAGATCGCCGCCATTACTAGTAAAAAAAAAAAAAAAAAAATGCAATAAATCTATCCCCTATTTTGTAGACGCTATAACTTTTGCACAAACCGATCAATATACGCTTATTGCGATTTTTTTTTTACCAAAAATATGTAGAAGAATACGTATCGGCCTAAACTGAGGAAAAATAAATGTTTTTTTTTTTTAAAAAATGGGATATTTATTATAGCAAAAAGTAAAAAATATTGTGTTTTTTTTCCAAAATTGTCGCTCTTCTTTTGTTTATAGCGCAAAAAATAAAAACCGCAGAGGTGATCAAATACCACCAAAAGAAAGCTCTATTTGTGGGAAAAAAAGGACATCAATTTTGTTTGGGTGTAACGTCGCACGACCGCGCAATTGTTAGTTAAAGCGACGCAGTGCCGAATCGCAAAAAGTGCTCTGGTAAGGAAGGGTGTAAAATGGCGCGGTGCTGAAGCGGTTAAAGAGAGGAAGGAGTGAGGAAAAGGAGAAGAAGAAAGAGGAAAAGGAAGAAAAGAAGAAAAAAGGGGGGGGGGGGGGGGGGGTTGTCAGCCAGAGGTGAATCAGGAGGGAGATATACATCTTATCCACGGATCCCATATCACATCGAATTTCTTAGTAGTGTTGCGGAGATGAAATGAAGTTTAACAAACGAAGATTAAATAGGATTTCAGTCATTAGGTTTATTTAGGGTCCTGTCCCCGGCTGTGCGTTGGGGGAACGGTTTGTACTTCGGGAAGTGTAAATAACACGGTGCAGCCGGCTGTGGTTGGTGCGGAGGACCAGTGCCTGCCACCAAGCTTATAATGCCGCCCTTGTGTGTCTGCCCGGACGGCGGTGCCAGTATAGAGATGAGCTTTCATGCTCATCCATCAGGGAGCGCCGCTGTTCCCGGCCGCAGACTTCGTACTCCAGCAGCAGATTATTAACCCCGCCGTGACCTGAATTAAAACAGCGGGATGATCGCCTTATGGGACTCCCAATCAAAGTGAACCTGTCAAACTCGAGGGGGGGGGGGGGGAGCTAACATAAGCATAGCTCCCATCTGTCCCTGATTTCGAGGGACTGTCCCTGATTTGGAGCAATGTCCCTCTGTCCCTCATTCCTCCTCATTTGTCCCTCATTTTGGTCTGATCTATATAGCTGTATATAAAACGCACTTTTTATTTATCAAAAAGTGTTTCCCAGCGCTAAACCTTTCATCCGATTTCTAAATTGCTGCATTTGTAAATTCCAAAAGCCAATATAAAGGAATAGTAGTGGTAAAAAAAAAAAAGCACTTGTGGGTTTAACCACTTCAGCCCCGGACCAATTGGCAGCCAAAGGACCAGGCCCCTTTTTGCGATTCGGCACTGCGTCGCTTTAACTGACAATTGCGCGGTCGTGCGACGTGGCTCCCAAACAAAATTGGCGTCCTTTTTTTTTTTTCCCACAAACAGAGCTTTCTTTTGGTGGTATTTGATCGCCCCTGCGGTTTTTATTTTTTGCGCTATAAACAAAACTAGAGCGACAATTTGAAAAAAATGCAATATTTTTTTTGCTTTTTGCTATAATAAATATCCCCAAAAAATATACAAAAAAACATTTTTTTTCCCTCAGTTTAGGCCGATACGTATTCTTCTACATATTTTTGGTAAAAAAAATTGCAATTAGCGATTATTGATTGGTTTGCGCAAAAGTTATAGCGTTTACAAAATAGGGGATAGTTTTATAGCATTTTTATTAATATTTTTTTTTTTTACTAGTAATGGCGGCGATCAGTGATTTTTATTGTGACTGCGACATTATGGCGGACACATCGGACATTTTTGACACATTTTTGGGACCATTGTCATTTATACAGCAATCAGTGCTATTTAAATGCACTGATTCCTGTATAAATGACACTGTCAGTGAAAGAGTTAACCACTAGGGGGAGGGGAGGGGTTATGGGCTGTGACGTGTGTGTGTTTTTTTACATTAGGGGGCGGGGCTGACGTCTGACGTCACTGATCGGCTTTCCCGATGACAGGGAACAGCCGATCAATGACAGGCAGAGTAGGAAGCGCGGGGAGAGGTTTGTTTACACAGACCTCTCCCCGTTCTTCAGCTCTGTGACCCGATCGCGGGACACCAGCGGCGATCGGGTCCGCTGGTCCCGCCGCCGGGGTTATGGAGCTCCCGACCGGGTCACTGGCGGCGCGCACGCGACCCACGGGCAGGCAATTAAAGGGCCACGTACAGGTACGTGATTTTGCCTGCCCGTGCCATTCTGCCACAGTATATCTGCGTGAGGCGGTCGGGAAGCGGTTAACCAATCTTGTTTTTTTTGTACAATTCTCCTTTTAAGGGGGCGTGACAAGGGGTGTGTCCTATGCCTGCATACTTTTGCTGATAGGTGTCCCTCATTCCCATCTCAAAAAGTTGGCAGATATGGGGAGGGGAAGCTAGCATAAGCACCTGACAGCAGAACTTCTGTTGGCCTTACCGAATATGACTGACCTGGGGGGGGGTCACCACACACATTACATTCTGGCCATATACGGTAATCTTTGTACAATCAAATATAGATTCAGCAAAACCATGTAATATGGGGACCTATCTAATCAATCCAATCAATTTATATCCAATCAGGAAGGTGATTGCACTTTACAGTTGTTGATTTAACTGCTGCCCACCCACAGTACATTTACCGTGGCAGTAAACAGAAAGAAAAATGTATTTTGCAAACTTTTCGGTATTTTTTGTTTATATAGCAAAAATTTTTTAAATCCAGCGGTGATCAGATGCCACTAAAAGAAAACTCTATTTGTGTGAAAGAAAAATGATAAAAATGTCATTTGGGTACAGTGTTGCACGACCGCGCAATTGTCAGTGAAAGTGGCGCAGTGTTGAATAGCTAAAAAAATAATGGCTCTGGTCATGAAGGGGTTAAAACCTTAGGGCGCCCAAGTGGTTAACCACCTCAATACCGGGCACTGTCACCCCCTCCCCCTCCTGCCCAGGCCGTTTTTCAGCTTTCGGCGCTGTCACACTTTGAATGACAATTGCGCGGTCATGCAACACTGTACTCAGATGAAATTTTTATAATTTTATTCACACAAATAGAGATTTCTTTTGGTGGTATTTAATCACTGCTGGGTTTTTAATTTTTTCCTTAAAAAAAAGACCAAAAAGTAAAAAAAAATATATAAAGTTTTTCTTAGTTTATGTCAGTAAATTTAGTAAATAAGTAATTTTTCTCCTTCACTGATGGGTACTGATGAGGTGGCATTGATGGGCACTGATGAGTTTGCACTTATGGGCACTGATGAGGAGGCATGAATATGCCGCACTTATGGGCACTGATAGGTGGCATTGATATGTGGCACTGATGAGCACTGATAGGTGGCACTGATGGGTGGCACTGGTGGGTGGCACTGGGCACAGATAGGCAGCACTGGTGGGCACAGATAGGTGGCTCTGGTGGGCACAGATAGGTGGCTCTGGTGGGCACAGATAGGCAACACTGGTGGGCACAAGATAGGCGGCACTGATGGGCACTGATGGTCATTGGTGGGTGGCATTGATTGGTAGCAGTGATGGGCAGCACTGATAGCCAGCACTGACTGGCATCACTAATGGCCACTGATTGCTGTCACTTGTGGGCATTGATTGCTGGCACTTGTGGGCACAGATTGGTGGCAATTGTGAGCGCTGGCTGGCACTGATTGCTGGCAGTGGTGGGCACTTAATTGTAATCAGGGCACTGATGATCAG
The DNA here is from genome assembly GCA_028564925.1 of Lithobates sylvaticus. Classification (NCBI taxonomy): domain Eukaryota; kingdom Metazoa; phylum Chordata; class Amphibia; order Anura; family Ranidae; genus Lithobates; species Lithobates sylvaticus. Next base: position 11,588,177 of record CM053028.1, read on the forward strand.
TGCCCTGATTACATACTTAGCTGTCCCCTGTGAGGAGATGGCACTGATCGGCTCTCCTCTCCTCACACTCTGTCAGTGTGAGGCGAGGAGCGCCGATAACCGGCATCTCCGTGTTTACATGTGACCGGCTGTGATTGAACACAGCCTATCACATGGTTAAAGAGCCGCGGACGCTGCTCCTTACACAGATCGGGGTCGCGCCATGTCCTAGCCGCAGCGCCCAGCCGTCATTTGACGGTGGGTGGGCGGCAAGGGGTTAAAAGAGATTTTACAATTTGTTTGTAACTTGTGTTTTGAGAATATATATATATATATACTGTACATACATACACACTTTATATACTATATATATATATATAAATATATATATCTCACAAAAGTAAGTACACCCCTCAGATTTCTGTAAATATTTTCTTCTATCTTTTCATGTGACAACACTGAAGAAATGACACTTGTCTACAATGTAAAGTAGTGAGTGTACAGCTTGTATAACAGGGTAAATTTGCTGTCCCCTCAAAATAACTCAACACACAGCCATTAATGTCAAAACCGCTGGCAGCAAAAGTCAGTACACCCCTAAGTGAAAATGTCCAAATTGGGCCCAAAGTGTCAATATTTTGTGTGGCCGCCATGATTTTCCAGCACTGCCTTAACCCTCTTGGGCATGGAGGTCACCAGAGCTTCACAGGTTGGCACTGCAGTCCTCATCCCCTCCTCCATGATGACATCACGGAGCTGGTGGATGTTAGAGACTTTGCGCTCCTCCACCTTCCATTTGAGGATGTCCCACAGATGATCAATAGGGTTTAGGTCTGGAGACATGCTTGGCCAGTCCATCACCTTCACCCTCAGCTTCTTTAGCAAGGCAGTGCTAAGGGCTGAGGGGTGTACTCACTTTTGTGAGATACTATATATTTTATTTCTATACATACTGCACATATATACACATTTTGACCTCCTCTCCAGGGCAGGATGGTGACACGCCACCTCCAGCCTCCCATATCCATAAAAAAAGAAAATCCAATGGTAAAACCTGGACCGGTTCCTCTAGACTGGGACAGCTGGCAGCCGGGCCAATCACATCCGACATGCGGTAGATGCACGTTGCTCTTTGGCCAACGACCAGCGTTAATTCTTCCCGGAGAATGTCAGTCCGGGATTTATTCCTCGCTCTCCCCTCCCGGCGGTTAGGGGAAAGGAATGAAATTTGGAGGCGCAGAGCCCAGGCGTGTGCGCCAAACCCCAAAGAATCCTTCGCAGAATACTTGTCGAAGCCTCTGACATCGGAAAACAATCGATGTTGTGTCTGCCCAGCCCACCCGGTCCGCCGAAGAAGACTCGGCTGGGGAGACCGAGCCAGAACGCGCCGTGCGGTGTGTCCCGGCGTAACGCTGTTCTTCGTTTTAATATAATCCGTGATTGTGGCCAGGAATAAATTGACAGCAGAAGAAGCCCGGAGGGGAAGTCAGGAAACTACCAACCATTTCACCGACATTTACAGCACGTCTTTATTTTTTTTTAAGTCGATTTTTCTGCGTGTGAAAAGATGTGCGCGGCTGTTTTTCGTGGGAATATTAGGCATCAATTAAAGGGGCACAACATCGATTTTCCTTTTATATCTTCCATTCAGTCTTGCATAGTTGTTAGACATGTGCGCTGTCAATGAATTCGTTTTATTTCATTCCGTTACGTTTCGTATGAGCCGTTAATTCGTGTCCGAAATTCAATTTGGATTCGTACGAAATATGAATTTTCGTTAACTTTTCATAACAATTACGAACGTTCGTTATGATGAATTTAAAAAGCAAAAAATACCTTTCTCAATATGGCAGTCATCGACTCATTATGCGCATTATCAGGGGCTCCCACCAACCCTGTGCTGACTTCCTGGGTTTGTACCCCCTGCTGTGCCCATTATGAGGGGCTTCCACCATCTCTCAGCTGAGTTCCCAGGTCTGTACACCCGCTGTGCCCATTATGAGGGGTTCCCACCATCCCTGTGCTGAGTTCCCAGGTCTGTACACCCGCTGTGCCCATTATGAGGGGTTCCCACCATCCCTGTGCTGAGTTCCCGGGTCTGTACACCCGCTGTGCCCATTATGAGAAGTTCCCACCATCCCTGTACTGAGTTCCCGGGTCTGTACACCCGCTGTGCCCATTATGAGAGGTTCCCACCATCCCTGTGCTGAGTTCCCGGGTCTGTACACCCGCTGTGCCCATTATGAGAAGTTCCCACCATCCCTGTGCTGAGTTCCCGGGTCTGTACACCCGCTGTGCCCATTATGAGGGGTTCCCACCATCCCTGTGCTGAGTTCCCCGGTCTGTACACCCGCTGTGCCCATTATGAGAAGTTCCCACCATCCCTGTGCTGAGTTCCCGGGTCTGTACACCCGCTGTGCCCATTATGAGGGGTTCCCACCATCCCTGTGCTGAGTTCCCCGGTCTGTACACCCGCTGTGCCCATTATGAGGGGTTCCCACCATCCCTGTGCTGAGTTCCCCGGTCTGTACACCCGCTGTGCCCATTATGAGAGGTTCCCACCATCCCTGTGCTGAGTTCCCAGGTCTGTACACCTGCTGTGCCCATTATGAGGGGTTCCCACCATCCCTGTGCTGAGTTTCCAGGTCTGTACACCCGCTGTGCCCATTATGAGGGGTTCCCACCATCCCTGTGCTGAGTTCCCGGGTCTGTACACCCGCTGTCCCCATTATGAGGGGTTCCCACCATCCCTGTGCTGAGTTCCCGGGTCTGTACAACCGCTGTGCCCATTATGAGGGGTTCCCACCATCCCTGTGCTGAGTTCCCGGGTCTGTACACCTGCTGTGCCCATTATGAGGGGTTCCCACCATCCCTGTGCTGAGTTCCCAGGTCTGTACACCTGCTGTGCCCATTATGAGGGGTTCCCACCATCCCTGTGCTGAGTTCCCAGGTCTGTACACCTGCTGTGCCCATTATGAGGGGTTCCCACCATCCCTGTGCTGAGTTCCTGGGTCTGTACACCCGCTGTGCCCATTATGAGGGGTTCCCCCCATCCCTGTGCTAAGTTCCCGGGTCTGTACACCCGCTGTGCCCATTATGAGAAGTTCCCACCATCCCTGTGCTGAGTTTCCGGGTCTGTACACCCGCTGTGCCCATTATGAGAGGTTCCCACCATCTCTGAGCTGAGTTCCCGGGTCTGTACACCCGCTGTGCCCATTATGAGGGGTTCCCACCATCTCTGAGCTGAGTTCCCGGGTCTGTACACCCGCTGTGCCCATTATGAGGGGTTCCCACCATCCCTGTGCTGTGCCGACTTCCTGGGTTTTTAACTTCATCATAACGAATAATCGTAATTATTATGACAATAATAAAACGATATTAACGAACATTCTTATTTTGTTCCGATTCTGAATCTCCCATCGACTACCAGTACCAGTCTCTCCCACTCCCATATTAAAAAAGGTCATTTTCCCACACCTCACTCAGCAGCAGAAGAAAACCTACGATTGGTCAACAAAACACCAGTCACGTTTCCGTTCGGAATTCCGAAATTTGTCGGCGAGATTTCGTATACAATTCGGGAAGCATAGAAATTCGTATTTCGGATGCTTCCGAATGTACGAATTTTCGGAAATTCGTACAAATTTTTGATTCGTACGAAACGAACCGCACATGTCTAATTATTGTACCCGGCTCCTCTCCTGGACTGAAACGGCTTCCCCTTATTTCACTGCACACTGTGAGCTTCTCATAATGTGCATTAGAGGCTGCAGCAAGTTACATCAAGCAAGGGGTAAATGTTTGTTTTTGCCTAGGGGTAGAGGAATAAGGAGTGATTCTTCTATTACTCCAGAAGTCTCCTTCCAGCGGCGGGAATAAAACATTCACAGTGACATTACACAAATAACGATCAAATCAAATACACAGAAAAAAAAAAATTCAAATACAAAGAAGACTAAAACAATTAAAATAAATGCCCCCCCCCCAAAAAAAAGAGAAAAAAGAGAGTACAACCTTCTCTTAGGGCCCAGCTACACCCATCTCTGGTGCGTTGGGTTAACACAAGAACATTAACCACTTACAGACCGGAAGATTTTCCCCCTTAATGACCAAGCCCAGGACCAAGCAAGGAGTTGAGAAGAGCTGAGACCTGACTTTACAACCAGGGGCGGACTGACCATTCGGCCACTCGGGCACTGCCCAAGGGCCCCGGGCCACTAGGGGGCCCCATCAGGGTTGCCAGCCTCAGTAAAACCAGGGACAGTATGTAAAAATCTGTGTTTTTTTTTTACATCTGTCTCTGAAATGTCCCTTACCGACATCCTTTTGGTCTAAAAATCCAGAGATTATAGCTGCCCCACCTCTCCAGTACCTTCTCAGCCAATAGAAACATGTCTGTGTATACTGTGTGATTGTATACTGTGTGTGTGTATACTGTGTGGCCCCATAATCTCTGATTGCCTGGGGGCCCCATAATCTCCTATTGCCCGGGGGCCCAATGAGTTGTCAGTCCGCCCCTGTTTACAACCTTTCTTCTTCTCTTGTATATATATATATATATATATATATATATATATATATATATATATTAACCACTTAAACCCCGGACCAATTTGCAGCCAAAGGACCAGGCCCCTTTTTGCGATTCGCTACTGCGTCACTTTAACTGACAATTGCGCAGTCGTGCGACGCTGTACCCAAACAAAATTGACGTCCTTTTTTTTCTCCCACAAATAGAGCTTTCTTTTGGTGGTATTTGATCACCTCTGCGTTTTTTTTATTTTTTGCGCTTTAAACAAAAAAAGACCGACAATTTCGGAAAAAAAATAAACTATGTTTTTTACTTTTTTGCTATAATAAATATCCCCCAATAAAAGTAAAAAAAAAAATTTTTTAATCAGTTTAGGCCGATATTTATTCTTCTACATATTATTAGTTAAAAAATAAAATAAAATGCAAGAAGCGTATATTGATTGGTTTGCGCAAAAGTTATAGCGTCTACAAAATAGGAGATAGATTTATGGCATTTTTATTATTTATTTATTTTTTACTAGTAATGGCGGCGATCTGCGATTTTTAGCGGGACTGCGACATTGCAGCGGACAGACTGGACACTTTTGACACTTTTTTTGGGACCATTGATATTTATACAGCGATCAGAGTTAAAAATAGCCACTGATTACTGTATAAATGACACTGGCAGGGAAGGGGTTAACACTAGGGGGGGGGGGCGATCAAGGGGTTAAGTGTTCCCTAGGGAGGTGTTTCTAACTGTGGGGGGATGGGGCTGACTGGAGGAGGAGAGGGAGCGCTGTTCCTGATCACTAGGAACAGCCAGGGCCGTCTTTAACGCAGGGCAAACGGGGCACCTGCCCTGGGCCCAATTTTTGTTGGGCGGGGCCCAAAGCATTGAGCCTGTGCTACCCACAAATTGGGGCCCTGATGACTGCTTTGCAGAGGGCACAGAGGACACGGAAGGCTGTATTCCCCCCATGCAGTCTGTATGCTCGGAACAGAGCGGCTGTAGTGAGAGCGGTGATCGCAGTGGGAGCGTCCGTGGAGCTCCCGGCCCCACCCCCTCTATATTGGCTGTGGAATACAGAGGTCCAGGGGTGGGGACGGGAGCTCCACTGATGCCCTAACCCCGCCCCATGTCTGTATGCTCAGGGGGGAGCAGTTGTAGTGAGAGCAGAGAGTGGAAGCCCCGCCCCCAGACCTCTGGCTGTATGCAGTTTGCTCGGATGGCCAGGTATGTCCTTACACCCATAAAATACCTGACTGCTGAAACCCTGTGTTATTCAACTGTAAAGCTGTGCATTGCTGAAAGTTCTCTGACCATCTCCTGTATAATGTCTGCAGTCTCTGATTGTCTCCTGTAGCATGTCTGCAGTCTCTGATAGTGTCTTGTAGCATGTCCGCAGCCTCTGATAGTCTCCTGTAGCATGTCCGCAGTCTCTAAATGTCACCTGTAGTATGTCTGCAGTCTCTGATTGTCACCTGTAGTATGTCCGCAGTCTCTGATAGTGTCCTGTAGCATGTCCGCAGCCTCTGATAGTCTCCTGTAGCATGTCCGCAGTCTCTGATTGTCACCTGTAGTATGTCTGCAGTCTCTGATTGTCACCTGTAGTATGTCCGCAGTCTCTGATTGTCTCCCGTAGCATGTCTGCAGTCTCTGATTGTCACCTGTAGTATGTCTGCAGTCTCTGATTGTCTCCTGTACCATGTCCGCAGTCTCTGATTGTCACCTGTAATATGTCTGCAGTCTCTGATTGTCACCTGTAGTATGTCTGCAGTCCCTGATTGTCACCTGTAGTATGTCTGCAGTCTCTGATTGTCACCTGTAGTATGTCCGTAGTCTCTGATTGTCACCTGTAGTATGTCCGCAGTCTCTGATTGTCTCCTGTAGCATGTCTGCAGTCTCTGATTGTCTCCTGTAGCATGTCCGCAGTCTCTGATAGTGTCCTGTAGCATGTCCGCAGCCTCTGATAGTCTCCTGTAGTATGTCTGCAGTCTCTGATTGTCACCTGTAGTATGTCCGCAGTCTCTGATTGTCACCTGTAGTATGTCTGCAGTCTCTTATTGTCTCCTGTAGCATGTCTGCAGTCTCTGATTGTATCCTGTAGCATGTCCGCAGTCTCTGATAGTGTCCTGTAGCATGTCCGCAGCCTCTTTTCTGCAGTATATTTTCAGTCTCTGACCCTCTCCTGTAGTATGTGTATTAATGTGACGCTTTACTTGATCAATTATTTGGGATTGCTCCAGTGCTCAGTGAGTGGTAATGATTTGCATTAACCTGTAGCAACCAATCAGTGAACAGTAGTAATCTGCTGTAATCTCTAGCAACCAATCAGTGAACAGTAGTGATCTGCTGCAATCTCTAGCAACCAATCAGTGAGTGGTAATGATGTGCTGTAACCCCTAGAAACCAATAAGTGAGCACTAATAGTGTGTAGTAACCTCTAGCAACCAATAAGTGAGCGCTAATAGTGTGCAGTAACCTCTAGCAACCAATAAGTGAGCGATAATAGTGTGCAGTAACCTCTAGCAACCAATCGGCAAGCAGAAATTATGTGTTGTAAGCTCTAGCAACCAGCCAGTGAGCGGTAAGGATAGGCTGTAACCTCTGGCAACCAATTGCAATCGCTGCGTGATCTACTGCAGTAAACTGATTTTGAGTCCACCTGCTCTTTTTTTTATGTCTCAGAATGGAGGGGGGCCAAGAAAATGTTTGTAATAGAAAAAAAAGGATGAAAGGACCTCTTAAATTTGAGATGTTGCGTCAAAAAGCCTTCACATCTCATATTTACACTAAAATGCAATAAAAAAAAAGTCTTTTGAAAAAAAATCAAAAATAGAATGAAGTGCGTTGCTTCTATCTGCTATCAGAACTCTGCGATTTCCTGTAGAATAGCGCATTCACACAGCCATACACCGTGTTCTCCTTCCTACAACAGCTGGGAATTATTAGCCGCGAAGTGCTTCCATCCAGCAGCTGGGCCAGCCCGGCTTCATATACCGGTAATGACATTTATTAATATTTGACACCCCTTCAGCCCCCACTCTGCGTCTAGACATAAGCGCCATTCGTGAAATATAGCGCCATTAAATCTTTTACGTGCCCGGCGTGAGAACGCGGATGTAAATTGGTATAAAGATGGCTGCATTGTTCCAGAGTAACGAATACTTTAATTAAGCAGAACTTATTCCCGAAGCCAAATGTAACATTTTTCTTTATTAGCGCTCTTTACAAGAGGCGAGCGACGGCTTCAGTGACGAAAAAAAAAACAAAAAAAAACGCAGACCGTAATGTGTTCAGATCTAACAATGCCAAACGAGGCGGCCAGCAACAGGTGCTTCACCCTGATGCTCTAAAGTGGACCTGTCATTAACTTTGACTACAGTCCTGGCTAGGGATGAGCCGAACACCCCCCGGTTCGGTTCGCAGCAGAACATCCGAACATGCAAAAAATTTGTGCGAACACCGTTAAAGTCTATGGGACACGAACGTGAAAAATCAAAAGTTCGAATTTTAAGGGTTAATATGCAAGTTATTGAAATAAAAAGTGTTTGGGGACCCGGGTCCCGCCCCAGGGGACATGTATCAATGCAAAAAAAAGTTTTAAAAACGACCGTTTTTTTCGGGTGCACAGATTTTAATAATGCTTAAAGCGAAACAATAAAAGTGAAATATTCCTTTAAATTTCATACCTGGGGGGTGTCTATAGTATGCCTGTAAAGGGGCGCATGTTTCCCGTGTTTACAACAGACCCTGCACAAAATGACATTTCTAAAGGAAAAAAAGTCATTTAAAAGTACTCGCAGCTATAATGAATTGTCGGGTCCCGCAATACAGATAAAAGTCATTGAGAAAAATGGCATGGGATCCCCCCAGTCCATTACCAGGTCCTTTGGGTCTGGTATGAATATTAAGGGGAACCCCGAACCAAAATTTAAAAAAAAAATTGCGCGGGGGTCCTCCCAAATTCCATACCAGGCCCTTCAGGTTTGGTATGGATATTAAGGGGAACCCTGCGCCAAAAAAAAAAATGGCATGGGGGTCCCCCCAAAAATCCATACCATACCCTTATCCGAGCACACAACCTGGCAGGCCGCAGGAAAAGAGGGGGGACGAGAGAGCGCCCCCCCCTCCTGAACCGTACCAGGCCACGTGCCCTCAACATGGGGAGGGTGCTTTGGGGTAGGGCCTCATCCCCACAACCCTTGCCCTGTGGTTGTGGGGGTCTGCGGGCGGGGGGCTTATCGGAATCTGGAAGCCACCTTTAACAAGGGGGCCCGCCCCCCTCTGACGCCACGGGGAAGTCATTGGGAAGTCCCAGTGCATCAGAGGGGGGCAGGGTCACCTGGGTACGTCACTGTGTGGCCCCGCTCTCAGTTATAAAAGAACTGTCATCTGCGAGGACGCGCTATATGGTTGGTGGCGGATCGTGGCGGCCTGCAGGGTTTTTTTTTTTATGGCCTGTTGGCCGAGTGAGAGAAGAAGAATGTGGGGCATTTTTATTTTTTAATAAAGGACTTTTTTTTTATTTTGACACTTTTTTTGTGAAATGGTATGGGTACAATGTACCTGTTACCATTTCAAACGGGGGGGGGGGGGCGGGATCTGGGGGTCCCTTTGTTAAAAGGGGGCTTCCAGATTCTGATAAGCCCCCCGCTCGTAGACCCCCACAACCACCGGGCAAGGGTTGTGGGGATGAGGCCCTTGTCCCCATCAACATGGGGACAAGGTGCTTTGGGGGGCATGTGGCCAGGTACGGTTCAGGAGGGGGGGTGCTCTCTCGTCCCCCCTCTTTTCCTGCAGCCTGCCAGGTTGCATGCTCAGATAAGAGCCTGGTATGGATTTTTGTGGGGACCCCCACTCCATTTTTTTTTTAAAATTGGCGCGGGATCCCCTTAAAATTCAGGTCTGGTATGGATTTTGAGGGGGACCCCTATGCCTTTTAAAAAAAAAATGGTGCAGGGTTCCCCTTAATATCCATACCAGACCCAAAGGACCTGGTAATGTACTGGGGGAAATCCCATGCCGTTTTTTTTTCAATGACTTTTATCTGTATTGCCGAGACTCGACAATTCACTATAGCCGCTATTACTTTTAAATTACTTTTTTTTTTCCTTTTAGAAATGTCATTTTGTGCAGGGACTGTTCTAAACACGGAAAAATGCACCGTTTTACAGGCATACTATAGACACCCCCCAGGTACGAAATGTAAAGGAATATTTCACTTTTATTGTTTCACTTTAAGCAGTATTAAAATAACTGCTCCCGAAAAAACTGCGTTTTAAAAAAATAATGTTTTCATTGATACATGTCCCCTGGGGCAGGACCCGGGTCCCCAAACACTTTTTATGACAATAACTTGCATATAAGCCTTTAAGATTAATGCCCCATACACGGTCGGATTTTCCGACGGAAAATGTCCTATCGGACAATGTTGTCGGAAATTCCGACCATGTATGGGCTCCATCGGACAAAGTTTTATCTCCTGCTCTCAAATTTTCCGACAACAAAGTCCTATCGGACTTTTTCCGATCGTGTGTAGCGAATTCCGGCGGACAAAGTGCCACGCATGCTCAGATCACATTACAAGACCAAAGCTATTGGCTACTAGCCTCTACGTAGTCCCGTCGTACGCAACGAACGTCACCACGTTCAGGATGATCGGATTTTCCGACAACTTTGTCCGACCGTGTGTATGCAACACCAGTGTCGGACAAAATCCGTCGGAAAAAATCCGACGGATTTTGTGGTCGGAATTTCTGACCGTGTGTACGGGGCATAACACTTTTGATTTTTCATGTTAATGTCCCATAGACTTTAACGGTGTTCCGGCGGCTTTTGAATTTGCCCCGAACACCGCATATTGTTCGGTGTTCGCTAGAACATCCGAACAACCAAAGTTCGGCCGACAAATTATGCTCAGGCCGAACCGTTTGCCCATCCCTAGTTGTAACATGAGAAAATGTGGTAAATGTAAAGGGGTATGAATACTTTTTCAAGGCACTGTATATGATGTCTGCAGTCTCTGACCATCTCTTGTATCATGCCCATAGTCATTCACTATATCCTGTTGTGTGCCCGCTGTCCCGGACACTGAATCTTCACTGAACTTTGGTGATGTTAAGGGCAATACTTGAGGACCCCCTAAGTTGACCTCCACTGCTTTAAGTAATGGAAATGTTTTTTTCTGAATAGACAAACATATAGTAGAAATAAATAACTGCTCTGCTCCATAGGGGGCGTACAGGTGTGGGAGCTCCAGTGATGGCCGAGGGCGTGCACCTCCTGAAATAGAGCCGGCATTGCCGTCAGCCGAGTCGTACAGGAAGGGTTGATTGCCGTTAGCGGGAGTTCAGGCCACACGGCTTCTCTGTTTTCTTTTAATGTTCTTCTTCGCTTACTTGGCCCGCCGTCCGAGTCTGACACCCAGAAACACGCGGCCTAATCGCTGAAATAACACGAGGCTGAGCTCAGCGCCGAGCGCTCTCGGTATTAAAAATTCATCAATCTGGAGTTCAGAGGCCTCGGAGCGTATCGGGAACAGACGCGGGCAAATATTTTCCTTGGGTGCCGGTCAAGACGAGGCCTTTGTAGTGATCTCTCCGGTGGGAAGGAGGCCGATCGGCCTGCTGGAAAAAAAGACGTGAAAGGCACGTGGTGATATCCTGCCATGTTTTCTTACCCTCTTTGCCGGCCGGGCACAGCCAAAGCTGGAGCTCCATGAAGAATTAAAGCGGAACCGTGAATGAGGAGAGTGCAGGTAGCTTTCTTGGGGACATCGGTAATGGGGCGCCCACCAACAGGTGGCACTGCCGAAAATGACGTGACAATTTGCTTCTAGAGGCGCTATGGAAAGCCTGCTCAATTTGCCCACAATGGGCTACATAAAACTTAGTTTAGAGTCAATCAAATAAAATGTAACAGTGTGCTGTACCCATTATGAGGGGTTCCCACCATCCCTGTGCTGAGTTCCCGGGTCTGTACACCTGTTGTGCCCATTATGAGGGGTTCCCACCATCCCTGTACTGAGTTCCCAGGTCTGTACACCTGCTGTACCAATTATGAGGGGTTCCCACCATCCCTGTGCTGAGTTCCCAGGTCTGTACACCTGCTGTACCAATTATGAGGGGTTCCCACCATCCCTGTGCTGAATTCTTGGGTCTGTACACCTGCTGTGCCCATTATGAGGGGTTCCCACCATCCCTGTGCTGAGTTCCCAGGTCTGTACACCTGCTGTGCCCATTATGAGGGGTTCCCACCATCCCTGTGGTGAGTTCCCGGGTCTGTACACCTGCTGTGCCCATTATGAGGGGTTCCCACCATCCCTGTGCTGAATTCCCGGGTCTGTACACCTGCTGTACCCATTATGAGGGGTTTTCACCATCCCTGTGCTGTGTTCCCGGGTCTGTACACCTGCTGTGCCCATTATGAGGGGCTCCCACCATCCCTGTGCTGAATTCCTGGGTCTGTACACCCGCTGTGCCCATTATGAGGGGTTCCCACCATCCATGTGCCGAGTTCCCAGGTCTGTACACCTGCTGTGCCCATTATGAGGGGTTCCCACCATCCCTGTGCTGAGTTCCCGGGTCTGTACACCTGCTGTGCCCATTATGAGGGGTTCCCACCATCCCTGTACTGAGTTCCCGGGTCTGTACACCTGCTGTGCCCATTATGAGGGGTTTTCACCAACCCTGAACTGAGTTTCTGGGTCTGTACACCTGCTGTGCCCATTATGAGGGGTTCCCACCATCCATGTGCTGAGTTCCCGGGTCTGTACACCTGCTGTACCCATTATGAGGGGTTTTCACCATCCCTGCTAGATTCTATATTATTAAAAATGTAACAGGAGGAGAATTAACACCAAAAGCTCTCAGGTGTGCAGGAACAGAGCTGGGAATTATGGCCGGGAGATCTCATAGTTGGAGAATCTAAAACATATAAGAAGGCAGTGGGGGGAGGGGGGGCAACGCAGCCCACCTTGTTCCACCTACAACTAAAATATCACTATAGTCGGATCAAAGTCGGAATGAAGTTGCAGGGCAAAAGTCGGATCGGAAGTCACGCGACTTTCCTCTCGGAGCAGTGTGAACCTGGGCTTAGGGCAGACAACCCTTTAAGATTCATTTGTGGAGTCTTCAGCTTGAGAAGTGAGACCCCACGGGTGGAAGGAACGGTGGCAGGATGTCCAGGCGGGAGGTGGACTCTCACAGTTATGTTTCATGGTGGCTCGGTGTTGTGAGTGAAGGTGTGTGTGCCCGGCGGTGGGGTGCGGCGGTGGCGGTGCGCTGTGTTTGCGCAGGAAGTCATCGGAGGGTCGGAGTGGCACACGCCCGTGTACTTTGGCAGCTCCCGCTCTGAAAACTGCTTTAGAGGGGGAAAAAAAAGACACCCCCCCCCCCCCGACGTGCGATGGATCCGGGCCGGGAATGGAGCCTGCAAGATTAGCAGTTTCCTCTCCGCCTTTCCCGCGTCTTCCTTCCCGGTCATTCCGGATCTTTCCCACGGACGCTGGGGGGGGGGGGGGGGGAGAGGCCGAGGCAGCGACCACCGATATAAACACAGCTGGTCAACAAGGGAAGTAACGTGCGATGTACAGGGGGGCCAAACTTCTCAGTATGAGGGCCACAATATACAATTCACAGACCAGAAAAATCCATTTAATGCACAATAAATCCAATTCACATGAAGGAATTTGTATATAATGTATATGACTCCGATCAATAGAGAAAAAACTTCAGTAAAACAAAGCAAAGACATTCCAAATAAATCATTATAAATAAATCCATCTAGGTCCCCATCAGAGTCCCCCTTTACATCAGTTTCTTCATCAGAGTCCTCCCTTACATCATGGTCCCCATCAGAATCCTCCCTTACATCAGGGTCCCCATCAGAATCCTCCTTACATCAGGGTCCCCATCAGAATCCTCCCTTACATCAGGGTCCCCATCAGAATCCCCCCTTACATCAGGGTCCCCATGAAAGTCCCCCTTTTTATCAGGGTCCACAAAGTCCCCCCTTCTATCAGGGTCCCCATGAAAGTCCCCCCTTCTATCGGGTCCCCATCAAAGTCCCCCCTTCTATCAGGGTCCCCATCAAAGTCCCCCCTTCTATCAGGGTCCCCATCAAAGTCCCCCCTTAAATCAGGGTCCCCATCAGAATCCCCCCTTACATCAGGGTCCCCATAAAAATCCCCCCTTACATCAGGGTCCCCATAAAAATCCCCCCTTACATCAGGGTCCTCATAAGAATCCCCCCTTACATCCTGTTTGCCATCAGAATCCCCCCTTACATCATGGTCCCCATCAGAGTCCCCCCTTACATCAAGGTCCCCATCAATGTCCCCCCTTACATCAGGGTCCCCAGGACCCCATCAGAATCCCCCCTAGCATCATGGTCCCCATCAGAATTCCCCCTTACATCAGGATCCCCATCAGAGTCTCCACTTACATCAGGGTCCCCATCAGAATCCCCCCTTACATCAGGGTCCCCACTTACATCAGGGTCCCCATCAGAATCCCCCTTACATCATGGTCCCCATCAGAATCCCCCCTTACATCAGGGTCCCCATCAGAGTCTCCACTTACATCAGGGTCCCCATCAGAATCCCCCTTACATCAGGGTCCCCATCAGAGTCTCCACTTACATCAGGGTCCCCATCAGAATCCCCCCTTACATCAGGGAAAAGGAAAAGTCCCCCCTTACATCAGGGTCCCCATCAGAGTCTCCACTTACATCAGGGTCCCCATCAGAATCCCCCCTTACATCAGGGTCCCCATCAGAGTCTCCACTTACATCAGGGTCCCCATCAGAATCCCCCTTACATCAGGGAAAAGGAAAAGTCCCCCCTTACATCAGGGTCCCCATCAAATCCCCCCTTACATCATGGTCCCCATCAGAGTCCCCCCTTACATCAGGGTCCCCATCAATGTCCCCCCTTACATCAGGGCCCCTGGGACCCCATCAGAATCCCCCCTTACATCATGGTCCCCATCAGAATCCCCCTTACATCAGGGTCCCCATCAGAGTCTCCACTTACATCAGGGTCCCCATAAGAATCCCCCCTTACATCTTGGTTGCCATCAGAATCCCCTTTACATCGGGGGCCCCATAAAAGTCCCCCCTTACATTAGGGTCCCCATTAGAATCCCCCCTTACATTGTGGACCCCATCAGAGTCCCCCCTTACATTAGGGTCCCCATTAGAATCCCCCTTACATCAGGGAGCCCATTAAAGTCCCCCCTTACATCAGAGTCCCCCCAACAACAAAAAACATTTTTAAAGATTTGCACATGACTTCAGCTGCCTATATGTCTGGATCTCTTGGTCATGCCCCCCCCTGTGGTTGGTGTTGTTGCAGTTTATGAAATCAAATCTTTGGGAAGATGAAGTGACACATGTACAGGTGTGGGGAGATTTCCGCTGAATCCTGGGAGCGCGGTGAGCGTGCGCTGGGATTAGTTCACACGTAGTACAGTGAATTTCTTTCCTGGACGGGCCGCGGCCGTGCCTGGAATTTTGGGACAGGATGTAGCACTCTCCACCCCGGCTTTGTTGCCGGGTAACGCTGTATCCCAAATAAACAAACCAGGAGATTCATTTTGGAGCGCTGAGCCTGGAAAATATGTGCCGATTTCAGAGTACGGATTGCTGATGTGAACTCTTGTGGTTTTAGTTTTGGCCGGAGGACATCGCTCTCCTGCATATTTTATTCCTGATTCTGGAGGTTTTCAGTCCTCCGCTCCGAGGAATGTTCAGTTCCAGCAAAGACAATGAATACAATGGCTGGAATACAGAGAGTGAAATAATGTGCCGGTGATCCGGTGATCTTCACGCTGCGTGCCTCACCTCCTAGCTAGAGGGTGACACCATTACTGGGAGTCTGCAGCTCTGCTGCTTCCTGTGTCACCTCCCCTCTTCCAGCCTGATAATTGGACGGCGTATCAAAACACGGGTTCATTTCCCTTTCCTTTTCTTATGCTTATCCTTTCCCTTTCTTTCTCCTTTTCCTTCCCTTATCCTTTCCTTTCCTTATGCTTTCATTATCCTTTCCTTTCCTTTCCTTATGCTTGCCTTCCCTTATGCTTTCCTTATCCTTCCCCTATCCTTTCCTTTCATTACCCTTCCCTTATCATTTCCTTTCCTTATCCTTCCCTTATCCTTATTCTTTCATTCCCTTATCCTTATCCTTTCTTTCCATTTCCTTGTCCTTCCTTTAGGCTTTCCTTATCCTTTCCCTTCCATTATCCTTCCCTTCCCTTCCATTATCCTTCCGTTATCCATTTCTTTATTTTCCTTATCCTTCCCGTCCATTATACTTCCCTTATCCTTTCCTTTCTTTTCCTTATCCTTCCCTTGTCCTTCTCTTTTGCTTCCCTTATCCTTCCCTTCCCTTTCCTTTCATTATCCTTATCCTTCCTTTATCCTTTCCTTCCCTTATCCTTTCCTTCCCTTATCCTTATCCTTTCCTTATCCTTTCCTTATCCTTTCTTTTCATTTCCTTATCCTTCCATTATCATTATCCTTCCCTTATGCTTTCCTTCTCTTATACTTTTCTTTCCTTATCCTTCCCTGATCCTTTCCTGTCCTTTCCTTTTGTGTTCCTCCCCTTAGCCTTCCCTTTCCTTCCATTATCCTTATCCTTCCCTTCCATTTCCTTCCATTATCCTTATCCTTCCCTTATCCTTTCCTTTCCTTTTCCTTTCCTTATCCTGTCCTTTCCGTATCCTCCCCTTCTCTAGAATTAATTTCCTTCCTCTTCTCTTCTCTTCTCTTTCTTTCCTTTTTTTTTTCTTTCTCTTCCCTTCCTATCTGCTCCTTACCATTTTATAGCCTGCATCTTTTGCTCTTTTCTCTTCTCTTCTTATTTTCCTTTTCTTCTCTTCTCTTCTTTTTCTTTCCCTTCTCCTCCCTTATGTTCCTTCCTTACCATTCCCTTATTTTCTATTCCCTTTCCTCCACTTCCCTTCCCTTCTCTTCCTTTCTGTTTCGGTGAAGTCGTTCTCCTGGTCATGTGAAAGTGCTCAGGACTTCTGATTTGCTGCTAGGACCGGGCCCTGTCACAGAGGAGCAGCTCACCCGCTCACCATACCTGGAGGTGGTGGGCATTCTGCCCACTGTGGAGGAGAAGGTACAGGCGGGGGAGTGCAGGCAATGTCAGTATAAAAGGGGGTGCCTTTTGCAGAGACACTGGCACTTTGCTCTGCATTAGCAGTGTGATGTGGGGGAAGATTTACTAATACCGGAGCGCAAAATCTGGTAAACCAATCACCTTCCAGGTTTTACTGTCGAAGCTTAACCCCCTTGGAGACGGCGCCATCCAGCCCTTTAAGGGGTTTGGGATGTCAGGAGTCGGGGGTGTAGGATAGGGTTGCCATCTTTTCTTCAAACCAAACCTGAACACTTTAGCGGCCTGGGAAACCTTTGGGTGCCCCGAGGAGAGGAGTAATGCGGTGGGCATAGTGTGCCGCAACTAAAAGTGGGTGTGGCCAAATTGCTCTTGCTGACATCATCGCCCTGTCAGCAAGAGCAATTGATGTTGAACCCCAGACAGCCGGCCACAGCTCCTGGACAGCAACAGATTTGTGTGTGACTATCTTGGTTACTGTGTGTCCGGGCTTCAGTCCACCTGAAACCTGGACACATGATTCAAAACCCGGCTTCAGTCCACCTGAAACCCGGACACATGATTCAAAACCCGGACAGGTTGCTGTCACGGCGGTCACGTGATTGGAAAGCTCCCGATCGCAAGTAGCGATCGGGAGCTTTCCGTTACCCACCGGTAGCTGTGCCGGGATCCCAGGGCGCACGCTCTCTGCACAGCTCTATTCACACCAATTCACACAAATATGAGGCCCACCTGCCGAGAGGCCATATATTTGTGTGCGCCAAGGAGTTAAAGGGGAAGTAAACCCTCTTGACAAAAAAAAAAAAAAAAACCTGCAAGACAAAGACATAATTAGCTAGTATGCATAGCATACTAGCTAATTATGCATCACTTACCTGAGATCGAAGCCTCGGTCCTCTTCTCCCCCTCCGACTGCCGACATCTTCTCCCGGAGTGACTTCCGGGTATCGCGGCTCCGGCGCTGTGATTTGCCGGAGCCGCGATGACGTCACGCGCATGCGCACGAGAGCGGCATATAACAACTGAAGCATCGGCATATAGCGCCGTTGCTTCAGTTGTCGCAAGTGCGCATGTGCCGCATGACGTCGGCACATGCAAATACAGGTATATCTCCTAAACCGTGCAGGTTTAGGAGATATCCCTGTTAGCTACAGGTAAGCCTTAATATAGGCTTACCTGTAAGCTAAAGTTGTAAAAGAGGGTTTACTTCCTCTTTAATTGAACAAGCTGAAGTTAGAAGCTGATTGGCTGCCATGCACAGCTGCACCAGATTATAAATGCCCCAGTTTTAGTAACTCTCCCTCCACTGTCTCTTTAAAACAAGCCACCCCTGACCTCTGTAGCTGCAGACACTGCTGAATGATTCATCCTCAATGTTTACAGCAAAAAGCACTTTCACTTTCATTTCCACAGATCATTGTTTCTAACCCCCCAACCCCCACCCCCCAGCAGCCTCCCAGTCACCTAATCTCAAATCTAATCTTTCTTCTTCTCTTGTGTATATATATATATATATATATATATATATTAAATGGACTGCAGCTCACTGAGTCACCTGTCTGAAAGTGTCTTTGAACATGTACTCCAGGAATGGCCTACAGTCAGGTATCGGCTTGGCTAGACTATATATATATATATATACAAGCCTGTATATTTATATGAAATCCACTGCAGCTAACTGAATCTACTGACTGCCTGAAGTAGATTAGAAACAGTAGAGCAGGAATGGTCTGCAGTGAGATCTATCTAAACTGGATACAGTGGATATATATATGTGTGTGTATATATATATATATATATATATATATATATATATATATATATATACAGGGGGTCCCCGACTTACGAATGCCCGACCTACGAACAACCCCTACTTACGAACGGGGCGCTGCGGCCATTTTTCGCTCTTTTTCAGCGTCTTTCGGCCGTTCTGCGCATGCGCAGCCATACGGAGCTTCGGAAAATGTCCGGAAATGTCCGTAATTTGCCGCGCATGCTCAGAACGGCAATAGACGGAACATCGGAAATGTCCGGAAATCTCCGTATTTGTCGGTCTGCGCACGCACGGCCGACTTACGAACATTTCCGACTTCCGTACAGGCGGGCAGTCCCTAACGAGTTCGTAACTCGGGGACCCCCTGTATGTATATGTGTATATATATATATATATATATATATATATATATATATATATATATATAGCAGTCTGACTGTATATACACCGTATATACTCGAGTATAAACCACGTTTTTCAGCACATTTTTTTTGTGCTGAAAATGCCCCCCTCGGCTTATACTGGAGTCAAGCACTTTTCTGCAGCAGAGAATGACATTTTCCGACCCGACTTTGGGGCCCCGTATCTCGTATAGGAACCCCAAATTTGGTGTGCAAACCCAGTGTAACTAGCATCACAACATATCCAAGATGGGGTTCCTAGCACCAAGTGGCCCCCGAGATACGGGGCCCCAAATTCGGTTCGGAAAATGTCATTCTCTTCTGCAGAAAAGTGCTTGACATTTTCCAAACCGAATTTGGGGCCCCGTATCTCGGGGCCACTTGGTGCTAGGAACCCCATCTTTGCATATGTTTTAGTGCTAGTTCCACTGGGTTTGCACACTAAATTTGGAGTTCCTGGCATCAAGTGACCCTGAGATCAGGGCCCCCAAATTCGGTCAACTGTGTCCATCTGCAGCAATGTCATTTCGGGACCCTTTGGGTCCAGAGACCCCAAATTTGGCAGCTAAGGGGGCATCTAGGAACCCTTAACTACGGCGTTTGACGTTCGGGAGAACCTATGGCTGCAAATGGGCACAGTGAGGCATTGTTGACCCTCTTTTCCACTTACAGTAGCTGCGCATTTCTCACCCTAGGCTTATACTCGAGTCAATACGTTTTCCCAGTTTTTTGTGGTAAAATTAGGGGCCTCGGCTTATATTCGGGTCGGCTTATACTCGAGTATATACGGTATGTGAAATACACTGCAGCTAACTGAATCAACTGCCTGCCTTGAGGATTATTTTTTCCACAGTGCCTGCAGCTACGGAGGTCAGTGAGGGCTTTCAAACCTTATTTACTGATCGTTGGGAATATGTAAATATTTGAGCGTCCATATCAGTGGCGGCTGGTGCTCAATTTTCTTGAGGGGGGAGGGGAGGGCCCGCAGCCTCCCCAGTCAGCCAGCCAAAAACATTGGCATCAATGCGTCCGGGGGCCCTGCATGTAGATTAAGGGCCGGGCACATGGATTAGGAGGGCGGCATCCCCTGCACCCTGCATGAGCGGCCACCACTGGTCCATATCCTGACCAGAGTTCTACTGTAAGTATTTTGTAAATGGGGGATGGAGTAGCTTTTTGGGTGGAATTGCGTTGTGTGCGATGGCTTTTTTTTTTTTTTAAATAACCCTCAGGGATTTGTTACGGCTTTTTTTGTGACTTCAGTAGCCCCCAATCACTACACAAGGCAGGCTTACGAATGTTAGCTTCCATCCAAGGCTTCTCACATGGGAATTTCGCTTTCTAACAGGTTGCCTTTAATTGCTTGGCCTTGAATGTTCTGTATGAGGCGGAGATTATATAACACGCCAGGAAGTGCCTCCGTGTCATAACTGACATGTGACGTGTTATCATGGACGGCCCACGCCGTATCGTCTTATAACCGCGGCGGCGTCTTCTTATGTCATTACCTGTCTGCTGCGCCCAACTCTAGACGTCCAACTTCTCCCACCACCTTACCCAGCCAATGGAACAGTTAAGTGGTGCTGCGGTGGTGTAAATCCGAGGGGATGGAGAGGACGGGAGGTGTCGCTGGCTGGTGTAACATTGCTTCCGGCTGCTGCCAAGTCTGCACTCTGTTTGATTGGCACAGCTGCTGATGTGTGCGGTCAGGGAAGTGCGTCCTTTACTTCACCGCCAACGGGAAGCAGCAAAGAGCACTTACAGTACCAACATCAATGTTATCGTTGTGAGATTGTAACATTGTAAAAAGCTTAAAGTGTAACTCACTGACCACCAATGTGAGGAACATTCTTCTCACTGATCACCAATGTAAGGACATTCTTCTCACTGATCACCAATGTAAGGAACATTCTTCTCACTGATCACCAATGTAAGGGACATTCTTCCCACTGACCACCAATGTGAGGAACATTCTTCTCACTGATCACCAATGTAAGGACATTCTTCTCACTGATCACCAATGTGAGGAACATTCTTCTCACTGATCACCAATGTAAGGGACATTCTTCTCACTGATCACCAATGTAAGGGACATTCTTCTCACTGATCACCAATGTAAGGAACATTCTTCTCACTGATCACCAATGTAAGGGACATTCTTCTCACTGATCACCAATGTAAGGGACATTCTTCTCACTGATCACCAATGTGAGGAACATTCTTCTCACTGATCACCAATGTAAGGGACATTCTTCTCACTGATCACCAATGTGAGGAACATTCTTCTCACTGATCACCAATGTGAGGAACATTCTTCTCACTGATCACCAATGTAAGGGACATTCTTCTCACTGATCACCAATGTAAGGAACATTCTTCTCACTGATCACCAATGTAAGGGACATTCTTCCCACTGACCACCAATGTAAGGGACATTCTTCTCACTGACCACCAATGTAAGGAACATTCTTCCCACTGATCACCAATGTAAGGAACATTCTTCTCACTGATCACCAATGTAAGGAACATTCTTCTCACTGACCACCAATGTAAGGAACATTCTTCCCACTGATCACCAATGTAAGGAACATTCTTCTCACTGATCACCAATGTAAGGAACATTCTTCCCACTGATCACCAATGTAAGGAACATTCTTCTCACTGATCACCAATGTAAGGAACATTCTTCTCACTGACCACCAATGTAAGGAACATTCTTCCCACTGACCACCAATGTAAGGAACATTCTTCTTACTGATCACCAATGTAAGGAACATTCTTCCCACCGATCACCAATGTAAGGAACATTCTTCCCACCGATCACCAATGTAAGGAACATTCTTCCCACTGATCACCAATGTAAGGAACATTCTTCTCACTGACCACCAATGTAAGGAGCATTCTTCTCACTGACCACCAATGTAAGGAACATTCTTCTCACTGATCACCAATGTAAGGAGCATTCTTCTCACTGACCACCAATGTAAGGAACATTCTTCCCACTGATCACCAATGTAAGGAACATTCTTCCCACTGATCACCAATGTAAGGAACATTCTTCCCACTGATCACCAATGTAAGGAACATTCTTCCCACTGATCACCAATGTAAGGAACATTCTTCTCACTGACCACCAATGTAAGGAACATTCTTCTCACTGATCACCAATGTAAGGAACATTCTTCTCACTGATCACCAATGTAAGGAACATTCTTCCCACTGATCACCAATGTAAGGAACATTCTTCTCACTGATCACCAATGTAAGGAACATTCTTCTCACTGATCACCAATGTAAGGAACATTCTTCCCACTGACCACCAATGTAAGGAGCATTCTTCTCACTGACCACCAATGTAAGGAGCATTCTTCTCACTGATCACCAATGTAAGGAACATTCTTCTCACTGATCACCAATGTAAGGAACATTCTTCTCACTGATCACCAATGTAAGGAACATTCTTCTCACTGATCACCAATGTAAGGAACATTCTTCCCACTGATCACCAATGTAAGGAGCATTCTTCTCACTGACCACCAATGTAAGGAACATTCTTCCCACTGACCACCAATGTAAGGAGCATTCTTCTCACTGACCACCAATGTAAGGAGCATTCTTCTCACTGACCACCAATGTAAGGAGCATTCTTCTCACTGATCACCAATGTAAGGAACATTCTTCTCACTGATCACCAATGTAAGGAACATTCTTCCCACTGATCACCAATGTAAGGAACATTCTTCCCACTGATCACCAATGTAAGGAACATTCTTCCCATTGATCACCAATGTAAGGAACATTCTTCTCACTGATCACCAATGTAAGGAACATTCTTCTCACTGATCACCAATGTAAGGAACATTCTTCTCACTGATCACCAATGTAAGGAACATTCTTCCCCAGTGACCACCAATGAATTGGGTTAAGTAGGGGTTCCCTAAGGCTGGGGTCAGACTGGAGAATGGAGGGGCTCACAACAGGGGTCCAGTGCGTCTCCATTCACCATTTCAGGTCCGATTTCAGCCCAAATTATTGGCTGAATTCGGACCTGAAATGGACCAAAAGATGCACAGAACTCCTGTGCAATTCACACCAGAGCCTCTCCAGTGATGTGTGAATCGGCACCATTGTGGGAGGGGCAGAGACACAAACTATTGCAGGGAAATATCACCATTGTGGGAGGGGCAGAGACACAAACTACTGAAAGAAATCCCACCATTGTGGGAGGGGCAGAGACACAAACTACTGCAGGGAAATATCACCATTGTGGGAGGGGCAGGGACAGAAACTACTGCAGGGAAATCTCACCATTGTGGGAGGGGCAGGGACACAAACTACTGCAGGAAGTCTCACCATTGTGGGAGGGGCAGAGACACAAACTACTGCAGGAAATCTCACCAATGTGGGAGGGGCAGAGACACAAACTACTGCAGGAAATCTCACCATTGTGGGAGGGGCAGAGACACAAACTACTGAAAGAAATCCCACCATTGTGGGAGGGGCAGAGACACAAACTACTGCAGGGAAATCTCACCATTGTGGGAGGGGCAGAGACACAAACTACAGCAGGGAAATCTCACCATTGTGGGAGGGGTAGAGACATAAACTACTGAAGGAAATCTCACCATTGTGGGAGCGGCAGAGACACAAACTACTGCAGGGCAATCTCACCATTGTGGGAGGGGCAGAGACAAACTACTGCAGGGAAATCTCATCATTGTGGGAGGGGCAGAGGCATGGACTAATGCAGGAAATCTCACCATTGTGGGAGGGGCAGAGACACAAAGTATTGCAGGGAAATCTCACCATTGTGGGAGGGGCAGAGACACAAACTACTGCAGGGAAATTTCCCCATTGTGGGAGGGGCAGAGACACAAACTACAGCAGGGAAATCTCACCATTGTGGGAGGAGCAGAGACACAAACTACTGAAGGAAATCTCACCATTGTGGGAGGAGCAGAGACTCAATCTACTGAAGGAAATCCCACCATTGTGGGAGGGGCAGAGACATAAACTACTGAAGGAAATCTCACCATTGTGGGAGGGGCAGAGACACAAAGTATTGCAGGGAAATCTCACCATTGTGGGAGGGGCATAGACACAAACTACTGCAGGGAAATCTCCCCATTGTGGGAGGGGCAGAGACACAAACTACTGAAGGAAATCTCACCATTGTGGGAGGGGCAGAGACACAAACTACTGCAGGAAATCTCACCATTGTGGGAGGGGCAGAGACACAAACTACTGAAAGAAATTCCACCATTGTGGGAGGGGCAGAGACACAAACTACTGCAGGAAATCTCACCGATCTACAAATGCTCATGCTTCTAAGCTCTCCATTCCTCACTTCTCTACATCTGCCAACTGCTGCAGATCTGCAGTTGATAATGAGGTGACACGGGAGAAGAATGCAGTCTGTGGGCGACAACGTGTGCTTTCCCCTTTCTGTAAAACACAACTAAAACCTGCTGACACATCAGCCCGTCTATTTTCTGTTCTCCCCTCGCCCCGTTGTCATTTTTCTCTCTCTTTTTTGGCCGCGAGTTCTCTGGAACGGCCCAGATTTGTGTAGCCCATGCCAGAGTCGCGGGACCTTGGAATAAAAGCCGCGTTAATGTTGTTGTAAGATTGTGCCACACAGTAAGTTGAAGGTTTTCCAAGGCCGCGTTCCTCCGCTCGCCGTCCCCAATCTGCGAAGCGGATTACCGCGTTATGAACTTTTTTTTTCTTCTTTTTAGTAAAGTGATGACAAATTTATGCTTTAACGATCTTGGAACGGCGTCCCGGCAATCTCCGATCCTTGCCAGCTTACTTCGCGCCTCGCCGAGGGGGTCTGTCACTGGCCCGGGGGGCTTCCCAGACCCCTTTCATGGTGACATTTTGGGAACAAAGGCAATAAGAAGCTTTGATAGAACACAAAGCGCTTCCTCTGGAAACAATGCGAGTTTTATTACTCTCAGCGACGGGGAAAAGAAGGATCTGGAGAAAATCTGAAGCAAATGTGTTGCAGGAAATTCAATTAAAGGAGAACTCCATTTTTTTATTTTTTTTGTATAGCCCTCCCCCAATCATATATTATTAACCATTTCAACTCTCACACCTGTACAAACCTATGGAAATGACTTTGTCATTACTGTAGGTGTGTGCACCCCAAATGTATGAAAACATGGATGCTGTCAGCAGGGCTGAACTGGGACAAAAATTTGGCATTCAGACCGGCCCACTTTAATTTTGCAAACAGGCACAAAAATAGTATATAAACTATACGCAATTGCGCAAAAAAGCCTCCCCCTTACAACAGAGTCTGCAGAGAGCCTCAGCCTTACATCAGAGTCTCCAGAGAGCCCCCCTTACACCAGGGTCCCCAGAGAGTCCCCCTTACACCAGGGTCCCCAGAGAGTCCCCCTTACACCAGGGTCCCCAGAGAGTCCCCCTTACACCAGGGTCCCCAGAGAGCCCCCCTTACACCAGGGTCCCCAGAGAGTCCCCCTTACACCAGGGTCCCCAGAGAGCCCCCCTTACACCAGGGTCCCCAGAGATTCCCCCTTACACCAGAGTCCCCAGAGAGTCCCCCTTACACCAGGGTCCCCAGAGAGTCCCCCTTACACCAGGGTCCCCAGAGAGTCCCCCTTACACCAGGGTCCCCAGAGAGCCCCCCTTACACCAGGGTCCCCAGAGAGCCCCCCTTACACCAGGGTCCCCAGAGAGTCCCCCTTACACCAGAGTCCCCAGAGAGTCCCCCTTACACCAGGGTCCCCAGAGAGCCCCCCTTACAACAGAGCCTGCAGAGAGCCCCCCACTTACATCAAGGTCCCCAGAGAGCCTCCCTTACACCAGGGTCCCCAGAGAGTCCCCCTTACACCAGGGTCCCCAGAGAGTCCCCCTTACACCAGGGTCCCCCAGAGAGCCTCCCCTGGCATCAGCATCCCCAGAGCCCCCCACTTACATCAGGGTCCCCTGAGAGCCTCCCCTTACACCAGGGTCCCCAGAGAGCCTCCCTTACACCAGGGTCCCCAGAGAGTCCCCCTTACACCAGGGTCCCCAGAGAGTCCCCCTTACACCAGGGTCCCCAGAGAGTCCCCCTTACACCAGGGTCCCCAGAGAGTCCCCCTTACACCAGGGTCCCCAGAGAGTCCCCCTTACACCAGGGTCCCCAGAGAGCCTCCCCTGGCATCAGCATCCCCAGAGCCCCCCACTTACATCAGGGTCCCCTGAGAGCCTCCCCTTACATCAGGGTCCCCAGAGAGCCTCCCCTTACATCAGGGTCCCCAGAGACCCACCTTACATCAGGGCCCCCAGAAAGCCCCCCCCCCTTACATCAGGGTCCCCAGAGAGCCTCCCCCTTACATCAGGGTCCCTAGAGAGCCCCCCCCCCTTACATCAGGATCCCCAGAGAGCCCCCTCCCCTTACATCAGGGTCCCCAGAGAGCCCCCCTTACATCAGGGTTCCCAGAGAGCCTCCACATTACATCAGGGTCCCCAGAGATCCTCCACGTTACATCAGGGTCCCCAGAGAGCCTCCACGTTACATCAGGGTCCCCAGAGAGCCTCAACGTTACATCAGGGTCCCAGGGCCGGATTAACATAGGGGCTATTGGAGCTGCAGCTCCAGGCCCCTTTCTCAAGATAGGCCCATTTGTCCCAAAAAAAAAAAAAAAATTCTAAAAAAAAAAAAAAAAAATCGACTTCGAGGGTTGTAGCTCAACGATCAGGAGTCACAGAGACCCCACAGTGCTGGAGTAGGTAGCTCAAGACCTACTCCAGCACTGGTTAAAATATGGGGCTGCTATCATCTATGGTTCTGGAGATATGGGGTTGCTTGCGCAGTCAATCAGAAGCTACATACAGAGTGGCCAGTATAAATACAAGCTGGAACACTCTGCCGAAGACTGAGAGGATGAACTCACAGTGCTTATAATAATTATTTGTATATTACTTATGATAATTAACCCCTTGCCACCCAGGCCAATTCTGACACTTGGTATAGTATGTATCTCTGCGCTTGCCTGGTGAATAAATAGGGCTAATGGAATACTGCGGCAAAGCACTGATAGGAACTATCGGATCCCAAGGAATTAAGGTAAGGTAAAGAGGTAGTGCTGCGCTGTATAATAAAGCTGTAGAGACTAAGGTATATTAAATAGGTATGCACACAAGTAAGTGCTGATTATGCAGAAGATAGAGGATGGTGTGAATTTTTTTTGTGTGCATAAATCACATAAAATCGCATAAACGTGACATAGCTTAAAATTGCATAAAATTGCATGAAATCGCATAAATCATCATATTCAAAGGATAAATCCGTGAAAGGTGTGAATTTTTGTGCATAAATCACATAAAATCGCATAAACGTGACATAGCTTAAAATTGCATAAAATCGCATGAAATCGCATAAAACATCATATTCAAAGGATAAATCCGTGAGAGGTGTGCAGAGGTGTATCAAGTGAGAATGATGTGGGTAAATCACATAAAATCATATAAAAATGACATCTCTTAAAATTGCATAGAAGCGCATAAAAATCGCATAAAGTTGCATCAAGCGTCACATTAAAATAAGGTGAATCTGTGATGGGCGTGCATAGAGTCCGGCGGTCAAGTACAAGTGATTAAAAAATATGACACATAAAATAGTCGCAATAAAAATTGCATCGGTGCATAAAACCAACTAGGTGGATAAGGATGTGTAAAAGGTAAGCATAGCAAAAAAAATTGAATACAATCAATAAATAAGTAATGCAAAAGTGCAAGAACAGTCCGTGGGGGTGAGCCCTTTCCTAGTGTGGGCAAAGTGTGGTTTGCTATGGCGCTGGTGACAAATCCTGGTGGGGTATAACGGTATCGGTGCTGGTGGTTATTGTGACCAGTAGCTGCAGGTGGTTCCTGATCTTCCGTGGAATATAGTAATGGATGTACCCTTACCTTACCGCTGTAAGGTAACAGCGTGTATCTGTGTTAGCTGGTTCTCAATGGGGCTTCTGTGTCCTATGGCGGGCGGCTCCCTTTAAATCCAGGTGTTTGGGCGTCTCTTTTACTGGGTGTACGCTCTAGTTCAGGTGTATGTGTCTCGCAAAAATGGATAAGGAGAGGAAGGGTCTCGATAGTGTAGTACGTTTTTAAAAGGTTTTATTCAATACAAGTAAAATACAGTAAACTCACATTTATGTTGCTCAAAATTGCATGGGATAAACGAACATCGAGCTCGTACCTCGCTTCCGGTATCTAGTGTCCCTTTGCGCATTCGTCACTGTCACGTGACTTCTTCAGAGGTCATCGAGCTCGTACCTCGCTTCCGGTATCTAGTGTCCCTTTACGCGTATTCGTCACTGTCACATGACTTCTTCAGAGGTCTTCCTCTGAAGAAGTCATGTGACAGTGACGAATACGCGTAAAGGGACACTAGATACCGGAAGCGAGGTACGAGCTCGATGCTCGTTTATCCCATGCAATTTTGAGCAACATAAATGTGAGTTTACTGTACTTTACTTGTATTGAATAAAACCTTTTAAAAACGTACTACACTATCGAGACCCTTCCTCTCCTTATCCATTTTTTGCGAGACACATACACCTGAACTAGAGCGTACACCCCAGTAAAAGAGACGCCCAAACACCTGGATTTAAAGGGAGCCGCCCGCCATAGGACACAGAAGCCCCATTGAGAACCAGCTAACACAGATACACGCTGTTACCTTACAGCGGTAAGGTAAGGGTACATCCATTACTATATTCCACGGAAGATCAGGAACCACCTGCAGCTACTGGTCACAATAACCACCAGCACCGATACCGTTATACCCCACCAGGATTTGTCACCAGCGCCATAGCAAACCACACTTTGCCCACACTAGGAAAGGGCTCACCCCCACGGACTGTTCTTGCACTTTTGCATTACTTATTTATTGATTGTATTCAATTTTTTTTGGCTATGCTTACCTTTTACACATCCTTATCCACCTAGTTGGTTTTATGCACCGATGCAATTTTTATTGCGACTATTTTATGTGTCATATTTTTTAATCACTTGTACTTGACCGCAGCACTCTATGCACGCCCATCACAGATTCACCTTATTTTAATGTGACGCTTGATGCAACTTTATGCGATTTTTATGCGCTTCTATGCAATTTTAAGAGATGTCATTTTTATATGATTTTATGTGATTTACCCACATCATTCTCACTTGATACACCTCTGCACACCTCTCACGGATTTATCCTTTGAATATGATGTTTTATGCGATTTCATGCGATTTTATGCAATTTTAAGCTATGTCACGTTTATGCGATTTTATGTGATTTATGCACAAAAAAAAAAAATTCACACCATCCTCTATCTTCTGCATAATCAGCACTTACTTGTGTGCATACCTATTTAATATACCTTAGTCTCTACAGCTTTATTATACAGCGCAGCACTACCTCTTTACCTTACCAATTCTGACACTTCTCTCCTACATGTAAAAATCATAATTTTTTTGATAGAAAATTACTCAGAAGCCTCAAGCATTATATATGTTGTTTTAGCAGACACCCTATGGAATAAAATGGTGGTCTTTGCAACTTTTTATGTTACATATTTGTGCAGCAATTTTTCAAACGTTTTTTTGGAAAGAAACTGTTTCATTCATAAAAAAAACACTAAAGTTAGCACGATATTTTTTGTGTACCAAGTGATGCTTTAATTTTTTTACAGGTTACATGTTTAGAGTTACAGAGGAGGTCTAAGGCTAGAATTATTGTTCTCACTCTAACGATCGTGGCATATGTAACCTGTGTGTATCTGGATCTGATACTAACCAGTGCCTACCCAGCCACTGACTAGTATCTCTCCCCAGCCTGTCCCCACACACCCTCTCACCTGCTGACCTGTGAATGGGGGAATCACTCCCGCAGTGTTATTGTGTTCTGCCAGTGAATACGATGATCAGTGTTGCTAACTATAGCTGGCAGCACTGATTGTTTTGGGGAAAACCTGACAGGCTGGTTGTACTCAAGTCGGTTAATAGGTTGACTTGTGTAAAACCAGGTAGCCCATACATAGATCGACTATGGCTGGTCTCTGCTTAATTAGTGCAATTTCAATCCATGTATGGCCCGCTTAACCACTACACAGTCCCTAAACAGCCTTCCACAAACCTTTACATTTTTCCTTCCCAGATTCCTTCATCCTCCTCTCCTATACATAGTGCCCACTGTCATACTCTCCACACTTCTCTCCTGTACATACTGCTCACTGTCATACCCTCCACACTTCTCTCCTATACATAGCGCCCGCTGTCATATCCTACACACTCCTCTCCTGTACATAGTGCCCGCTGTCATACACTTCTCTCCTGTACATAGTGCTCACTGTCATACCTCCACACTCCTCTGCTGTGCATACTGCCCACTGTCATACTCTTCACACTCCTCTCCTGTACATAGTGCCTTCTGCCATACCCTCCGCACTCCTCTCATGTACATAGTGCCCACTGTTAGACCCTCCACATTCCTCTCCCTCACCTGCACATACTTCCCACTTTTATACCATCCATTCTCCTCCCCTATGCCTCTTACCCACAAAAACAGTTCTTTAAAATTGCCCCATTATTAGTACTTATTTAATTTTGTAATTACTATTGTGATGTATAGAGGAACACAGGGGATGTCAGCTACTCTAAATATAGCACTTGTAAAAAAGTGTCCCTGAAAATATTTTTGAAATGTTGGGAACTATGCGGGTCAGTAGGGGGCCCCATGAGAGGCTCCTGGATTCCAATGATATTAAAGCGGTAGTAAACTTTTCTAACATTACTATTTTTTAGAGGCCCAGAGGTAGGTTATGCCATAATGTACAAGTATGCACAGCATATTAGCGCATTAGGGTACACTTAAATTGTCAGACTGAGCCCTCCAGTGCTGTGCTGTGATCAATCCGACCCGGGCGCTTCCATCGTATTCCTTCCGGGTTCTGAGCCTTCGGTCACTTGCCTTGGCCGGGCTGTGTTGATGTCATTCCCACACATGCTCATGTGCATCCTCTTTCTCTCATCCCCCCTTTCTCATCCTCTTTCCCTTACCCCTCACACCTCTTTTATCCCCTTTCTCTCTCTCTCTCTCTCTCTCTCTCATCCTCCCTCTCTTTTTAATTTAATTTGTTAAAACAAAAAATTGTTTGCATTTTTATTTATTAATTTATTGTTTATGAAAGGCCCCACCAAAATCCTCAGCACCAGGCCCATAATGTTCTTAATCTGGCCCTGCAGGGTCCCCAGAGAGCCTCCACGTTACATCAGGGTCCCCAGAGAGCCTCCACCTTACATGAGGGTCCCCAGAGAGCCCCCCACTTACATCAGGGTCCCCAGAGAGCCTCCACCTTACATGAGGGTCCCCAGAGAGCCCCCCACTTACATCAGGGTCCCCAGAGAGCCCCCCACTTACATCAGGGTCCCCAGAGAGCCCCCCACTTACATCAGGGTCCCCTGAGAGCCCCCCTTACATCAGGGTCCCCAGAGACCCACCTTACATCTGGGCCCCCAGAAAGCCCCCCCCTTACATCAGGGTCCCCAGAGAGCCCCCCCCCCTTACATCAGGGTCCCCAGAGAGCCCTCTCCCCTTACATCAGGGTCCCCAGAGAGCCCTCTCCCCTTACATCAGGGTCCCCAGAGAGCCTCCCCTTACATCAGGGTCCACAGAGAGCCCCCTCCTTATATTAGGGACCCCAGAGAGCCCCACCTTACATCAGGGTCCCCAGAGAGCCCCCCCCCCCTTACATCAGGGTCCACAGAGAGCCCCCTCCTTATATTAGGGACCCCAGAGAGCCCCACCTTACATCAGGGTCCCCAGAGAGCCTCCCCTTACAGAGAAAAAGAATATACATGACCAATAGATTTAGACAATATTTACTTATTCCAGAATTCAGCTTTAGAATAACATTTTTTTTCTTTTTTGTTCTTTAGACTTTTTTTTTGGTGATATTGCCCTACAATTTTTTTTTTTTTTTTTTTATGCAATCTATAGTCAAAGTCGAAATAAAAGTAAAAAAATAAAAATAAAAAAATGTATTTTACTATGTTCATTGATATATTCATTTTATATTGTTACTCTAGATAAAAGTATAAACAATATTCTATAATTTGTCCGATTTTATATTGAAACTAAAATAAAAAAATACATTTTTTTAATAAAAGTTTTATAATAAAAAACCCTATATTAAAAAAAAAGCAATGCAAAGTCATTTACAAATAAAATTTAAAAAGGCTTTTTTTTTTCTTTTCAATATATGCGACATAAAAAAAAGAAGAAATAAAACAAATAAAAAGTTTTTTTAATATTAATGGTTAAACAAAAAAAGAAGAAAAATCAGGAAAATAATAGTGAAGGAGAGGAGAGTGTTGATTCGAGGTGATTAGAGGAAACTTGTTATTTGAAGCGAAAGTTCAGTAATTCTGTCCCCACCCCCCTCACCAGCACCGCCGTCTAGGAAAATCCAACTAATGTGCTGAAGGGCTCTGCCCAACCTTCAGGAGCTGGCAGAGACATCTGCAACGCTCATATGAAGGGTTTTCCACACATGCGTAGATAACCTGAAATCCAGGCTACTTTGTATCTCTCTATCTCCTAGCTGAACAATGTTTATAAACAATGTTACTTTGTATCTCTCTATCTCCTAGCAGAACAATGTTTATAAACAATGTTACTTTGTATCTCTCTATCTGATATGTTTATAAACAATTTACTTTGTCTCGCTTTAACTCCAGTCTGAACAGTGTTTATAAACAGATACTTTGTACCTCTCTATCTCCTGTCTGAACAATGTTTATAAACAATGTTACTTTGTACCTCTCTGTCTCCTGTCTGAACATGTGTTTATAAACAATGATACTTTGTATCTCTCTCTCTCCTAGCAGAACAATGTTTATAAACAATGTTACTTTGTATCTCTCTATCTGATATGTTTATAAACAATTTACTTTCTCTCGCTTTAGCTCTGAACAGGGTTTATAAACAGATACTTTGTACCTCTCTATCTCCTGTCTGAACAATGTTTATAAACAATGTTACTTTGTATCTCTCTATCTCCTAGCAGAACAATGTTTATAAACAATGTTACTTTGTATCTCTCTATCTCCTAGCAGAACAATGTTTATAAACAATGTTACTTTGTATCTCTCTATCTGATATGTTTATAAACAATTTACTTTGTCTCGCTTTAACTCCAGTCTGAACAGTGTTCATAAACAGATACTTTGTACCCCTCTATCTCCTGTCTGAACAATGTTTATAAACAATGTTACTTTGTACCTCTCTATCTCCTTTCTGAACAATGTTTATAAACAATGATACTTTGTATCTCTCTCTCTCCTAGCAGAACAATGTTTATAAACAATGTTACTTTGTATCTCTCTATCTCCTAGCAGAACAATGTTTATAAACAATGTTACTTTGTATCTCTCTATCTGATATGTTTATAAACAATTTACTTTCTCTCGCTTTAACTCTGAACAGGGTTTATAAACAGATACTTTGTACCTCTCTATCTCCTGTCTGAACAGTGTTTTTAAACAATGATACTTTGTATCTCTCTATCTCCCCTCTGATCAACGTTTATAAACAATATTACTTTGTATCTCTCCATTTCTTGTCCGAACAATGTTTATAAACAATGTTACTTTGTATCTCTCTATCTGAAATATTTATAAACTCTGTGTCAGATCTGTTTTTTTTTTTTCCCCAGTCTGCTTTTGGACAGCAGCAGTTTCAACAGCTTTTTTTATTTACACAGTAACTCCCAGCTGTCTCCACAATCCATCGCTGGTCCCTGATTCTTTCTTTAGCCAGAACCATCGACCTCTTCCAGGATTGGATGACATTGGCCTTCCTGTGAGCCCACGCCATCATGGATACACCCCCCGGGGGGGGGGGGGGACATAAACATACAGCCAGTGATGTTCACATATCTTTACATGATGACTGCTTAATTCATTAATAAGGACCGCCCACTGCGATTCACCAAGGAAGTGCGCCGCGTTATATGTCAGAGCTTTATACAGTAAATGTATAATAATAGTGTGTGACTGTGGGGGGGACATTAGAGTGTAAGCTCCTCTGGTACAGAGACTGATGTGATTGGCTCAGTGTTCTCTGTACAGCACTGCGGTATATATCGGAGCTATATAAATGTATAATAATAAATAGTGTGTGACTATGGGGGGGACATTAGAGTGTAAGCTCTTCTGGTGCAAAGAACGAGGTGACTGGCTCAGTGTTCTATGTACAGCACTACGGTATATGTCAGAGCTATAAAAAAATGTATAATAGTGTGTGATTATGGTGGGACATTACAGTGTAAGCTCCTTTGGTGCAGAGACGGATGTGACTGGCTCAGTGCTCTCTGTACAGCGCTGCAGTATATGTCAGAGCTATATAAATGTATAATAATAATAATAGTGTGTGACTGTGGGGGGGACATTAGAGTGTAAGCTCTTCTGGTTCTGTGATGACTGTGGGGGAAATTAGAGTGTAAGCTCTTCTGGTGCAGAAGTAACTGGCTCAGTGTTCTCTGTACAGCACTGCGGTATATGTCAGAGCTATATATATGTATAATAATAATAATAGTGTGTGACTGTGGGGGGGGGGGGGGACATTAGAGTGTAAGCTCCTCTGGTGCAGAGACTGATGTGACTGTCTCAGTGTTTTCTGTACAGCCCTCCGGTATAAGTCAGAGCTATATAAATGTATAATAGTGTGTGGCTGTGGGGGGATATTAGAGTGTAAGCTCTTCTGGTGCAGAGACTGATGTAACCGGCTCAGTGTTCTTTGTACAGCGCTGCAGTATATGTCAGAGCTATATATATGTATAATAATAATAGTGTATGGGGACATTAGAGTGTAAGCTCCTCTGGTACAGAGACTGGCTCAGTGTTCTCTGTAGAGCACCGCGGTATATGTCAGAGCTATATAAGTGTATAATAGTGTGTGACTATGGGGGGGACATTAGAGTGTAAGCTCCTCTGGTACTGATGTGACTGGCTCAGTGTTCTTTGTACAGCGCTATGGAGTATGTCAGTGCTATACACTGTAATGAAGGCCCCACCACCTTGTCAGAACCCCCTTTTCTCCAGACTTGGTATCTCTCTTGTGCCCTCCATGTCTCCCTGGCTGGAAGTCGGGGGGTCAGACCGGCGGTCTCTCTGCAGCCTCCTGACCTCAGACAAGCATAGCGAGGCTTATTTTTAGCGGTGGAATGTCGCTGTGGGCCCAGTAATCCCATGTAACATGGCTAAAGCTCTTGTTTCACTTGTCTGCCCCTTACGTTTGGGAATCCATCTTTTAAACATTTCCATATGTCGGCTCTCCGAGCCGCAGCAACTCCCAGAGAAAAAAAAGAAAAGCTCCTGGGCTGGCTGGGTTGGCAGAGAGCTGCCCGCGGGTTTCTGGCGCGCTCTCGCCACGGGGGTTCTCGGGGGGGGGGGGCTCTTAGTTTGTCAGCGAGGCCGAGGAAATTACGACTGATTTTCACCTCTTTTACGCGGCCGTCTCAAAGAGCGCCGCCATGAACTGGGGGATTGTTCCCCCGCGATGATGTAACCAGTAGACTTTCCAGTGTTCTTATTGATCCGCATCCTCTATAATGTTTGTTACATTTTATTTCCGTTACAGTTTACCTAAAATAGAACTGCAATGAAAACAGCTGCCTTTATCCTCATTGGACGAGCCTTCCCTTCAGTCTCGCACAGTTAGTTACTTAGTTACTGGGAAGGAGGACACTTTGGGGTTCATTTACTAAATCTTAGACATGTGCAATTCGTTAATTTTTTTTTCGTTTTTCGTTTTTTTTCGTTATTTTCGTTTGTTCGTTCTCGTACGAATGAACGAACGATTGGCAAAAATTTTTAACGAATCGTTCGAAATCGAACGAATCCGAAAATCCGAAAAAAACTAATTAGAAACAACGAATGAAGAAAATCCGAAAAACGAAAACAGGAACAACGAAAATGAAAATGAACGAAAAAATTCGTACATTCGTAACTTTTTTTTTTTGTTGAATTGGTAATTTTCCGTGTCCCTTACAATGGCGCTGCTTAACGTGCCTCGAATGGATTGAACGAAAAAATTCGTACATTCGTAACTTTTTTTTTTTTTTTTCGATTCGTAATTTTCCGTGTCTCTTACAATGGCGCTGCTTAACGTGCTTCGAATGGATTGAGCGAAAAAATTCGTACATTCGTAACTTTTTTTTTTTTTTCGAATCGTAATTTTCCGTGTCTCTTACAATGGCGCTGCTTAACGTGCTTCGAATCGATTGAATGAAAAAATTCGTACATTCGTAACTTTTTTTTTTTTTCGAATCGTAATTTTCCGTGTCTCTTAAGCCCCATACACACGGTCGGACAATCCGCGGACCAGGTCCGTCGGACCATGTCCGTCATACTTTGTCCGATGTTGGTTTTGCGTACACACGGTCGGACAAAGTTGTCGGAAAATCCGATCATTCTGAACGTGGTGGCGTTTGTTGCCTACGACGGGACTACGTAGAGGCTAGTAGCCAATAGCTTTGGTCTTGTAATGTGATCTGAGCATGCGTAGCACTTTGTCCGGTCGGACAACCGTACACACGATCGGATTTGGTGTGATCGGACCGTGTTGTCGGCAAATCTTTCCAGCAGGAGATAAGACTTTGTCCGTCAGACAATCCGACGTACACTGTCCGATGGTGCATACACACGGTCTGATTTTTCAACAACATTGTCCGATCGGACAGAATCCATGAAAAAGTCCTACCGTCTGTATGGGGCTTTACAATGGCGCTGCTTAACGTGCTTCGAATGGATTGAACAAAAAAATTCGTACATTCGTAACTTTTTTTTTTTTTTTTTCGATTCATAATTTTCCGTGTCTCTTACAATGGCGCTGCTTAACGTGCTTCGAATGGATTGAACGAAAAAAAAATTTGTACATTCGTAACTTTTTTTTTGATATGTAATTTTCCGTGTCTCTTAAAATGTAATAATAGCATACACATTACATAAAATTATGAATTATGCTCCGATTACGAATCTACGAATGTTACGAATGTACGAATAAATACGAATGCGTCCGAATTTCGAATAAAAGAAAATTAAACTAACGGAAAAACGAATCAACGGAAAAATAACTCTTACGAATCGTTACGAATACGAACACCGACGACTTACGAATGTATGAATCGTTACGAATCATCGGAAACGAAAAAAAACGAAACGAAAATAAACAAATTTTTTTGTTGTGCACATGTCTACTAAAGCTGGAGAGTGCAAAATCAGGCTCCCTTCTGCATAGTAACCAATCAGCTTCCACCCTCAGCTTGTTCTATTAGGCTTTGGCAATGAAACGAGGAAGCTGATTGGTTTTCCATGCATTAGCGAGCCTGATTTTGCACCCTCCAGCTTTACCCCTCATTCACATCGAACAAGGCCTTTGATATCGTTGCGACTTCATCTGAAATCGGCTTCATGCACAGATGTCTATTGAAGTCGCACCCGAAATCGCTCCAGAGTAGTGCAAGGAACTACTTTTGCAAATCGGTTGCGGCGCAGCAAAGTCGGCGTCCCAATGATTGAAACGATGCCATTGCACACCTCCCAACTTTTTGAGATGGGAAAGAGAAAAAAAAACAAAAAAATGGCCCCTTTAAGAGCTATGGGTGGAAGTGACGTGGCTTCTGCCCTGCAATAGTATAGAGACAGGTGAGGGGCCATCTTCCCCTCACTCATCTCCATACCCAGCAAGAGAGAAGATCCGATCGCCTCTGCCGCTACCGACGGCCAGGGGAGGGCTGGCAGCCTTAGGCCTGGGGGGGAAGTCCAGTCAAGTGGCTCATTGAACTACCGAATCAGCTCACCATCCATGCCCAGCTGTTTTTTCAATGCAGCCTCACCAGTACCCCTCAATGCAGCCTGATCAGTGCCCATCAATGCCGACTCATCAGTGCCACCTCATCAGTGCCCATCAATGCAACCTCACCAGTGTCCATAAATGCAGTCTCACCAGTGCCCATCCAATGCAGCCTGATCACCGGAGCAGGGTAAATGGGGTGTATGGGGGGATGGGGTGTGGGGGTCAGCTGGGGGTGTCAGGGTCTCTTACTTGGCAGCTCAGGTTGCACGCCACGGCCAGCGCAAGCCAGCACCCAGCCCCACAGCCCGAGCCAGTCACGGGCACCCTGGTCTCTGAGGGTGGTAGTTTCCTCTGCGCTGCTTGGGAGCTTGAGTGTGGACTACAACTCCCGAAATGCAACAGTGGCCGACCGCCGCAGCTGCAAAAATAGCAGCGGGCGCCAGCCATTTTCAACGTAAGTTAGGGCGGCCTGGGGGGCAATTGCCACTCTGCCCCCCAGCCCAGCCCTCCCCTGCCGACGGCTCAGGTAAGCCACGGAGGACATCGGAGCACGGCGGGAGAGGGGGGCCCCTCTCCTGCCGCTGATAAAAGTGATCTTGCGGCGAACACGCCGCAGAGACCACTATTATCGGAAAGCGGACCGAAGAAGAGGATGCCGGGGTTATGGCAGCTAGCTGCTGCCATAAGAACAATATTACTCTTCAAATTTAGGACGTACAGCGGCGGTCCGGAAGTGGTTAAATTGCAGAATGCTTTTATTCAAATGAAAGTGAAGTTTTGTTTTTATGTGAAAAAAGGGGCATCTGGTATGTATTTTCCAGCCCCCACCTGCAGAGGGCAGCACTTCCTCACAGGCTTGTCCTTTGTTTTTGCAGGATGAGTTGGATCTTACAGACAAGAACAGGGAAGCCATGTTTGCGCTCCCCGCAGAGAAGAAATGGCAGATTTACTGCAGCAAGAAAAAGGTAAGATCTATTTCTGATGTAATGACACTGGGAAATTCCAGAAGAGAGGAGTTCATTTCAATGACAGGTCCTCTTTTCTCTCAAGTTCCCGAGGCTTCATACTATACATAAATACATTTATGTTGCTGGTATATGTTTGCCGATTCTCAGAACGTACAATATAAAGCGGTGTCACAATAATCATATTCGAAAACCTGAAGTTGACCTTTTTTTCATTGGGGGGGGGGGGGGGGGGGAGGACTAGAACTTGCTTGAGGTTTTTTTTTTTTGCTGTCTGTATCCCCCTTGGGAAGATTTACTCCCATTTCCTGTTCTGGAGGGACAATAGGAAATGAAAGGAAATCTCCCCAAGCCCTGAAAAATTCCCAAACACTTGCAAATGAAACAGAAACTAATGCTGGCCATACACTATAGGGAAAATCGGCCGAAATTCTGTCATTTAGACCAGAGGACTCCAAACTGCGGCCCTGAGGGCCGAATGTGGCCCTTTGCTTGCCTTTATCTGGCCCTCAGAGCACTATTCAATAGGGTAGGATTCCTCCCACTGACACCAGAGATGAGGAACCAATTTTCCCACTGACCCCAGTGATGGGGCACTATTCCTCTCACTGACACCAGAGATTAGGAACCAATTTTCCCACTGACACCAGTGATGGGGCACTATTCCTCCCACTGACACCAGAGATGAGGAACCAATTTTCCCACTGACACCAGTGATGGGGCACTATTCCTCTCACTGACACCAGAGATTAGGAACCAATTTTCCCACTGACACCAGTGATGGGGCACTATTCTTCACACTGACACCAGAGATGAGGAACCAATTTTCCCACTGACACCAGTGATTGGGCTCTATTCCTCTCACTGACACCAGAGATGAGGAACCAATTTTCCCACTGACACCAGTGATGGGGCACTATTCCTCTCACTGACACCAGAGATGAGGAACCAATTTTCCCACTGACCCCAGTGATGGGGCACCATTCCTCTCACTGACACCAGAGATGAGGAACCAATTTTCCCACTGACCCCAGTGATGGGGCACTATTCCTCCCACTGACACCAGAGATGAGGAACCAATTTTCCCACTGACGCCAGTGATGGGGCACTATTCCTCTCACTGACACCAGAGATTAGGAACCAATTTTCCCACTGACCCCAGTGATGGGGCACTATTCTTCACACTGACACCAGAGATGAGGAACCAATTTTCCCACTGACACCAGTGATGGGGCACTATTCCTCCCACTGACACCAGAGATGAGGAACCAATTTTCCCACTGACACCAGTGATGGGGCACTATTCTTCACACTGACACCAGAGATGAGGAACCAATTTTCCCACTGACACCAGTGATTGGGCACTATTCCTCCCACTGACACCAGAGATGAGGAACCAATTTTCCCACTGACGCCAGTGATGGGGCACTATTCCTCCCACTGACACCAGAGATGAGGAACCAATTTTCCCACTGACACCAGTGATGGGGCACTATTCCTCCCACTGACACCAGAGATGAGGAACCAATTTTCCCACTGACCCCAGTGATGGGGCACTATTCCTCCCACTGACACCAGAGACGAGGAACCAATTTCCCCACTGACCCCAGTGATGGGGCACTATTCCTCCCACTGACACCAGAGATGAGGAACCAATTTTCCCACTGACGCCAGTGATGGGGCACTATTCCTCTCACTGACACCAGAGATGAGGAACCAATTTTCCCACTGACCCCAGTGATGGGGCACTATTCCTCCCACTGACACCAGAGATGAGGAACCAATTTTCCCACTGACGCCAGTGATGGGGCACTATTCCTCTCACTGACACCAGAGATGAGGAACCAATTTCCCCACTGACCCCAGTGATGGGGCACTATTCCTCCCACTGACACCAGAGGTGAGGAACCAATTTTCCCACTGACGCCAGTGATGGGGCACTATTCCTCACACTGACACCAATGGTGTCATTTCTTTACTCCCACTGACCACCAAGCCTATGGTATTGTTTACTCCCACCGATGTCAGGGCATTTTCAACCCCCTCTGGCCACAGTCCGGCCCTCCTAAAGTTTGGAGGGCAGTAAACTGGCCCTTTGTTTCGAAAGTTTGGAGACCCCTGATTTAGACAGTTCGTTAGTTTTTCGGCCAATTAATAGGTGCAAAATCGATAATCGTTGGGACTTTTTGAGCCGAAAAAAACGAAGGACAAGTTTGGAAATGTTCTAACGAATGATGAATTGAAAGGTTAATGTGTTTCCTGTCCGAACTGTCTGCTCGAGGTATAGGTAAAAAAAAACGAACAAAAAATGGATTCATTTATGTCCACTGAACGATTTATCGGTCAATACATGTTGGCACTATCGTTTGCTCTCACAGCCGAATGTTCGTTTTTCGAAAATGGGTTCGGCCGATTTTTCGTATAGTGTATGGCGGTCAGCATAAGTAAAAAAAAAAAAAAAAATAGTGTATTTACCTTCACTTTCTGACACAGTAATGTCCGTCACCTGGACAGAAAGTGAGGATGAACATTCCTTAACCGCTTCCCGACCGCCTCCTGTGGATATACGTCTACAGAATGGCACGGCTAGGCAAAAGCACGTATATATACGTCCCCTTTAATTGCCTATCCGTGGGGTCGTGCGCGCGCCGCCGCCGGCGCGCTCGCGACCCGGTCAGGAGCTCCGTGACCCCGGCCGCGGGACCAGCGGACCCGATCGCCGCTGGTGTCCCGCGATCGGGTCACAGAGCTGAAGAACGGGGAGAGGTCTGTGTAAACAAACCTCTCCCCGCGCTTCCTACACTGCCTGTCGCTGATCGGCTGTTCCCTGTCATCGGGAAAGCCGATCAGTGACGTCAGACGAACAGCCACGGCCCCTAATGTAAAAAAAAACACACACGTCACACTAACTCCTCCCCGCCCCCTAGTGGTTAACTCCTTCACTGCCACTGTCATTT
The DNA here is from genome assembly GCA_028564925.1 of Lithobates sylvaticus. Lineage (NCBI taxonomy): Eukaryota > Metazoa > Chordata > Amphibia > Anura > Ranidae > Lithobates > Lithobates sylvaticus. The sequence continues at coordinate 11,629,752 of CM053028.1, forward strand.
ACATAGGAATCAGTGCATTTAAATAGCACTGATTTCTGTATAAATGACAATGGTCCCAAAAATGTGTCAAAAATGTCCGATGTGTCCGCCATAATGTCGCAGTCACAATAAAAATCGCTGATCGCCGCCATTACTAGTAAAAAAAAAATATTAATAAAAATGCTATAAAACTATCCCCTATATTGTAAACGCTATAACTTTTGCGCAAACCAATCAATAATCGCTAATTGCGATTTTTTTTTTTTTTTACCAAAAATATGTAGAAGAATACGTTTTGGCCTAAACTGAGGAAAAAAAAAAGTTTTTTTATATATTTTTTGGGGATATTTATTATAGCAAAAAGTAAAAAATATTGCATTTTTTTCAAAATTGTCGTTCTATTTTTGTTTATAGCGCAAAAAATAAAAACCGCAGGGGCGATCAAATACCACCAAAAGAAAGCTCTATTTGTGGGAAAAAAAGGACGACAATTTTGTTTGGGAGCCACGTCGCACGACCGCGCAATTGTCAGTTAAAGCGACACAGTGCCGAATCGCAAAAAGGGGCCTAGTCCTTTGGCTGCAAATTGGTCCGGGGCTGAAAGTGGTTAAGGTGACTTTAAAAAAAAAATGGTTTTGGGTGTACGTACACGGCTACATAATTCTAACCCACAAGGCCCAAACCATTACCTGGAAAAACCCATCTTCTAGCTCTAAACCTGATCCTTAACCCTCAATGTAAACCCTATCCCTCAACCTAAACCCTAACATTGGCCTTTAACCTGAACCCTAACCCTAGCCTTTAAAACTGAATCCTAGAGCTCAATCCACACCTTGACTCTTGTCTTAAACCCGAATCCTATATCTACCCAATGCCTGAACCTTAACCCAATATCTCAACTCAGCCTCTGTACCTTAAACATAGCCTTCAACCCAGCCCATAAACCCTAACCATAGCTGCCAGCCTAAACCCCAACCGCAGACCTCAATGCATACTCTAAAACAAGCTCCGAAACGAACCCTCTTAACTCCTAAACCATAATCCTAGCCCTTGATTTAAAAGTACATACCATCCCTCATAACTATCCCCTTACCCTTAACATAATCAACACCAGCCCATAATTCCTAACCCTGGCCCTCAAGCCCACCCGTAAACCCTATCCCTAGGCCTCAACCTAATCTCTCACACTAGCTATCCGAATGGGTTGTGTTATTGGTGAGGTATGTGTTCCTAACACAAGCCATCAACCCATCACTTAAATCCTAACCCTAGCTCTCAACCCAGCCCCCAAACCCTCATTCTAACCCTCAACCCAGCCTATATCCTCTGACTCTAGTTCTCCACCAAGCCTCTAAAATCTAACGTTTGCTCTAAACCTAAGCTCTGACACAATTTCTCAAACTAACTCTAAACCCCCAGCCCTGAGCCTCACCCCTAACATAAACCTTCAACCAAATACCTAAACCTTCAACCTAGCCCTCAACCTCACCCCTAACACAAGCCTTCAACCAAATATCCAATCCTTCAACCTAGCCCTCAACCTCACCAATAGCACAAGCCTTCAACCAAACACCCAAACCTTTAACCTAGCACTCAGCCTCACCAAAAACACAAGCCTTAAACCAAATACCTAAACCTTCAACCTAGCCCTCAACCTTACCCCTAACACAAGCCTTCAACCAAATATCCAATCCTTCAACCTAGCCCTCAACCTCACCAATAGCACAAGCCTTCAACCAAATATCCGATCCATCAACCTAGCCCTCAACCTCACCAATAGCACAAGCCTTCAACCAAATATCCGATCCATCAACCTAGTCCTCAACCTCACCAATAGCACAAGCCTTCAACCAAATACCTAAACCTTCAACTTAGCCCTCAACCTCACCCCTAACACAAGCCTTCAACCAAATACCTAAACCTTCAACTTAGCCCTCAACCTCACCCCTAACACAAGCCTTCAACCAAATATGCAATCCATCAACCTAGTCCTCAACCTCACCAATAGCACAAGCCTTCAACCAAACACCCAAACCTTTAACCTAGCACTCAGCCTCACCAAAAACACAAGCATTCAACCAAATAACTAAACCTTCAACCTGGCCCTCAACCTCACTAATAACACAAGCCTTCAACCAAATACCTAAACCTTCAACCTAGCCCTCAACCTTACCCCTAACGCAAGTCTTCAACCAAATACCTAAACCTTCAACCTAGCCTGTAACCTCACCAATAACACCAGCCTGCAACCAAATACCTAAACCTTCAACCTAGCCCTCAACCTCACCCCTAACGCAAGTCTTCAACTAAATATCTAAACCTTCAACATAGCCCGTAACCTCACCAATAACACCAGCCTGCAACCAAATACCTAAAACTTCAACCTAGCCCTTAACCTCGCCAATAACACAAGCCTTTGACTACATGCCTAAACCTTCAACCTAGCCCTCAACCTTACCCCTAACGCAAGTCTTCAACTAAATACCTAAACCTTCAACATAGCCCATAACCTCACCAATAACACAAGCCTTCAACCAAATACCTAAAACTTCAACTTAGCCCTCAACCTCACCAATAACACAAGCCTTCAACCAAATACCTTAACCTTCAACCTAGCCCTCAACCCCACCAATAACGGCAGCCTTTGACTACATGCCTAAACCTCCACACTAGCCCATAGCCAAACTCCTAAACCCTAATTCTGTCCCTCAGCTCAATCCTTAAAAACCACCCCTTAACCTATTTCCAGTCCTTAACACTAACCTCTCTCAGCCCACCCTCCAATGCTTCTTCTGATCCTTGACCCTAAGTCAACATCTAACCCTGAACCCAACCCATAAACTGTAAGTACTGCAATATGTGTATAACTGTGTAATTAGAGTTCAGCATCAAATGACTAATGCCGCGTACACACGGTCGGGATTCTTGTCGGAAAAAGCTCTGATGGTTTTCCCATCGGAATTCCGACGGAATTTCGCTCAAACTGTCTTGCCTACACAGGGTCAAACCAAATTCCGACGGTCAATAACACCACGCCTTAAAAAAAACGTTCGACTGCACTCTAAAAGGGAAGTTTAATGCTTCCGAGCATGCGTCGAATTGTTTCCAAGCATGCGTCGGAATTTTGCGTGTTGGAATTGCATACACACGATAGGAAAATCCGATAGAAAGGTTTTCCTTCGGAAAAATTAAGAACAGGTTCTCAATCCAAAGTCCGTCGGAAATTCCGACAGAAAAAGACCGATGGGCATACACGCGGTCGGAAAATCCAATGAAAAGCTCCCATCGGAAATTCTGACCGTGTGTACGCGGCATTAGAATTGGAAATATCGGATTAGGTTGGTGAAACGTTATTGGACTATGAATCCAGTCTGGTATAGACGATGCAGTCGATAGGTAAGGAAGAGTCTCCATGGTATGAGGGCAATTCAGGCAAAGAATTACATCCTGTCATTGTGAAATGTCACTGATTGTCCGGGAAGAATACTTCCTCTGTTTCCCGGCAATCGCTTTTCCAGCCGCCATGACAATACCCACAGGCTGGCGGCCAAGCACGCGGAGCTGGTGAGCCCATGGCGGCGGCGCTGACAGATTATGCTCCGTGAACATCACTCTAATGTCTCTCCATCATTCCTATTGCTTCCTGCTATCGGCACCTGGAAGCCGTCCATGGAGGCCCACATCATATTATTCCAGGTGCCCAGGGACATGAAACGGGCGTCCGTCCATCAGAGAGAGGGAGTGAGCAGAGCCAACACATGCAGCCCATGCACGGCTCTTCCTGGTTGGCATCACCACAAATTCTGAATGGCTGGCAGGCAGCTTGAGATAATTATAGATTATTGTAGCAGGGCATGAGTTTTACAGAAAAAAAATCTGTCTGCGCACAGTATGGTGTTTGTTTATCATCAGATGCTTAGCAGCCATATAGAAAGGCGTTATCAGAAATCCATCCAAGATAAACCTTGGTGCTCCACACAAAGCGAATAATGTTGCAACAGGTATAGCAGGTACTCAAAGAGCTTTCACAGATGAACAAGGAGGATGGCATAAGAGCTTTTATTGTGCCAAAGTTTTGGCAAGTCACAGCCCGCCTTTCTCAAGTAGAGTAGAAAATCTTATATCATGCACTATGCTGCAAGGAAGGACCCTTACTCTGTGTGGGAAAGCAGTGGCCTCTCTGCAAAGGTCAGGCTGATGCCGCGTACACACGTGCGGACTTTTGCCGGCGGACCTAGTCCAGCGGACAATCCCGCGGGACTTTCCAGCTAGGTCCGCTGGACTTTCCGAGCGTGTGGACTTGCCCACACACGCACGGACTTCTCCAGCGGATAATCCGCCGGCCAAAAGTCCGCGGGACTTTTGAAAATGAACGGACTTGCCCACACACGGAGCAGTCCGTTCATTTCGAACGTAACTTCAGCTGTAGCTAGCGTAGGCAGTAAATGCCGCCGCGCTAGCTCCGCAAGCTGGCATGGATTTAAAGGGAATCCCCACGCCGAAAAAACGGCGTGGGGGTTCCCCCCAAATCCAAGTCAGACCCTCATCCGAGCACGCAGCCTGGCAGGCCAGGAAAGGGGTGGGGACGAACGAGCGCCCCCCCCCCTCCTGAGCCGTACCAGGCCGCGTGCCCTCAACATGGGGGGTGCCCTGGGGAAAGGGGGGCCGTGCGCCCCCCCCCCCCCACCCCAAAGCACCTTGTCCCCATGTTGATGAGGACAAGGGCCTCTTCCCGACAACCCTGGCCGTTGGTTGTCGGGGTCTGCGGGCGGGGGCTTATCGGAAATCTGGGAGCCCCCTTTAATAAGGGGGCCCCCAGATACCGGCCCCGCACCCTATGTGAATGAGTATGGGGTACGATGTACCCCTACCCATTCACCTAAGGTGTAAAATGTAAAGTACAAAAACACACACACTTTTGAAAAAATATTTTATTGCACTGCTCCGGGGGTCTTCTTCCGTCTTGGGGGTCTTCTCGCCGGACTCCTCCGCTCTCTTCTGCTCTTTTACCTAGCTCTTTCACGAGCGGGGGGGGTCCGGCTACCTTCTTCGTCGTCGCCGCCGTCGTCTGGGGGTCTCGATCCGCCTTCGGGGGTCTTCCGGGGGAGAGAGAGCGACGGGTCAACATCGGAAGAAGAAGAAGAACAAGAAGGACAAGAAGAAGAAGAAGGCGGCGCCGGCGGCGCGGAAGACGACGACCGCCGCAAGAACAGAAGAGACCCCCGGAAGACCCCCGAAGGCGGATCGAGACCCCCAGACGACGGCGGCGACGACGAAGAAGGTAGCCGGACTCCCCCGCTCGTGAAAGAGCTAGGTAAAAGAGCAGAAGAGAGCGGAGGAGTCCGGCGAGAAGACCCCCGGAGCAGTGCAATAAAATATTTTTTCAAAAGTGTGTGTGTTTTTGTACTTTACATTTTACACCTTAGGTGAATGGGTAGGGGTACATCGTACCCCATACTCATTCACATAGGGTGCGGGGCCGGTATCTGGGGGCCCCTTATTAAAGGGGGCTCCCAGATTCCGATAAGCCCCCGCCCGCAGACCCCGACAACCAACGGCCAGGGTTGTCGGGAAGAGGCCCTTGTCCTCATCAACATGGGGACAAGGTGCTTTGGGGTGGGGGGGGGGCCGCACGGCCCCCCTTTCCCCAGGGCACCCCCCATGTTGAGGGCATGCGGCCTGGTACGGCTCAGGAGGGGGGGGGCGCTCGTTCGTCCCCACCCCTTTCCTGGCCTGCCAGGCTGCGTGCTCGGATGAGGGTCTGATTTGGATTTGGGGGGAACCCCCACGCCGTTTTTTCGGCGTGGGGATTCCCTTTAAATCCATGCCAGGTCACGGAGCTAGCGCGGCGGCAGTAACTGCCTACGCTAGCTACGTAACCTGAAGTCACGTGCTAAATGAACGGACTTGCCGATGAGCGGCAAGTCCGTTCATTTCAAAAGTCCCGCGGACTTGCCCACTAACGGCGGGATTGTCCGCTGGACTGCCAAGTCCAGCGGATAATTTTAAAACAAAACTTAAAACTTTGGTCCGCCGGACTTTGGCGCCAAAAAGTCCGCCGGCGCCCACACACGAGGGGATTATCCGCTGGACTTCAGTCCAGAGGATAATCCCGCGGGATTGTCCCTTCGTGTGTACGCGGCATGAGTCATACCTAGATCTGGACAATGAGCAAAGCTCCTGCTGTCTGCTCAATGGGGGCTTATTGGACCACAGCAGAGAGATAGCTGCTTCCTTACAGAGAGCAATGGACCATTGCAGCACTGATGTTTCCGTGAGTCACAGCCCACCTTTCTAAAGTAGAGTAGAAAATCTTTTATTCTGCACTATGCTGCAGAGAAGGCTCTCTGGGAAAGCAGGGGTCTCTCTGCAGAGGGTATGCCTGGCCTTTGCAGAGAGACCACTGCTTTTACGCCAAACTGCACAGAGACACAGAGAATGTGAAGAGATGAGCAGCAGCGGGCGCAGCATTCCCGGCATGGCGGCGCCTCCCAGAGCCTGGATTCCTTCCCCAACTTCCTCTCCACTCCAACAGTGACAACTCTCACCCCCTCTCCCCCCTTTCTCTCTCTCTCTCTCTCTCTCTCTCACCCCCTCTCTCTCTCAGCCCTCCCCCTCTCTCTCTTACCCCCCTTATCTCTCTCACCCACCTCCTCTTTCTCTCTCACCCCCTCTCTACCTCACCCCCCCTCTCTCATCCCTCTCTCTCATCCCTCTCTTTCACCCCCTCTCCCTCTTACCACTCTCTCTCTCTCTCTCTCTCTCTCTCTCTCTCTCTCACCCCCCTCTCTCTCTCACTTCTCCCTCTCTCTCTCACCCTTTTTATCGCTCTCACCCCCTCTCTCTCTCACCCCCTCTCTTTCACCCACTCTCTCACCCCCCCCCCCCTCTCTCTCTCACCCCCTCTCTCTCACCCCTCTCTCTCGCCCCCCTCTCTTTCACCCCCCCCCTCTCTCTCACCCCTCTCTCTCTCGCCCCCTTTCTCTCTCTCTCTCACCCCTCCCTCTCTTTCTCGCCCCCTCTGTCCTCTTTCTCTCTCACCCCCCTTTCTCTCTCTCACCCCCTCTCTCTCACACCCCTCCCTCTCTCTTTCTCACCCCCTGTCCTTCTCTCTCTCACCCCCTTTATCTCTATCACCCACCTCCTCTTTCTCTCTCACCTCCTTTTTCTCTCACCCCTCTCTTTCACCCTCTCTCTCACTTACCCCTTCTCTCTTACCCCCTCTCTCACCCCCTCTCTCACTCCTCCCTCTCTCTCTAACCCCCTTTATCTCTCTTACCCCCTCTCTTTCACCCCCCTCTCTCTCACCCCCTCTCCCTCACCCCTCTCTTTCAACCCCCTCTTACTCACCCCTCTGTCCTTCTCTTTCTCTCACCCCTTTCTCTCATCCCTCCCTCCCTCTCTCTCACCCCCTCTTTATCTCTCCCCCCATCTCTCTCTCTCTCTCTCTCTCTCTCTTCTTTCTCTCTCTCACCCTCCCTCTCTTTCTCACCCCCTCTGTCCTCTCTCTCTCACCCCCCTTTCTCTCTCACCCCTCCCTCTCTCTTTCTCACCCTCTGTCCTTCTCTCTCTCTCATCCCATTTATCTCTCTCACCTACCTCCTTCTTTCTCTCTCACCCCTCTCGTTCACCCCCTCTCTCTTACCCCCCTCTCTCACTCCTCCCTCTCTCTCTCTAACCCCCTTTATCTCTCTCTTCCCCTCTCTTTTACCCCCCTCTCTTTCACCCCCTCTCTCACCACTCCCCCTCTCTCTAACCCCCTCACTCACACCCCCCTCTCGCTCTAACCCTCCCTTTGTCTCACACCCCCTCACCCTCTCTCTCACCCCACCCCCTCTTCCCCCCATCCCCTTCTCTCTCTCACCCCCCTTATAGTCCAATGTACCAATATTAAACTACAGGTGACAGAGCTTGACCATCTACAAGGCAACCTTGGCAGAATCCTAGGGCCCATTGGGGATATATCAGTTGTCCAAATCTTTACATTCTACAAGGGAGGAGGAATTTGAAGGATCATTCCCTTGTCTAATAGGACCATAAAATACAGAGAATGCAAATGGAACAGCCACTCTGTGCCAATCCTTATCAATGTCAGTCGGAGGAATGGGGGTGCAGTGCTGCTCCCTTATCCTGGGGGCCCCATTCTGCAGCTGTTTTCTTTGTGAACATTGGATTTAGCTACATTTTGGAATGCTGCAGAGTAACATGACCCTATATTGAATTCTGGTACCTGGGCTGTGCTGGGGCCAGCTTGGGGAATGGCGCTCCAGGGCAGTGTGGTTTATAGCCGGATCAAAGTGGTTAATCAGGGGTGCAATAAAAGGTCTCCGGCTATTGGCACTGCCTCTCGCTGTTAATAACCTTGGCAAGCCATCCAAGCAACGCATGTAGCTGTATGTTCTACATCGTGTTTCTGCTCCAAGCTGTCCCCTGGCCAAGCCATGGCTATTGGCCCTCCAATTTATTGCAGATGGTGAGCGTCTTCCATCTTTCAGAATTCCAGGGACGAGTTCATTGGCCTGAGATCGACCCCTGTCACTGCCGCTGAGGGAATGCACGCCCGGGGGAGCGAATCAGAGATTGTGCAGAGCTTTCTGTTATCTTCGCTCTGCGAAACATGACCAGCCGGATGCATGGGGACTAAAGGGGAACTCTGGGAAAAAAAAGAGGGTACTCTTCTATCTGCCAAATGATTTGTAAAGCCCTTCACTGACCACCAATACAAGGGGGCCCTTCACTGACCACCAATACAAGGGGGCTCTTCACTGACCACCAATACAAGGGGGCCCTTCACTGACCACCAATACAAGAGGGCCCTTTACTGACCACCAATACAAGGGGGCCCTTTACTGACCACCAATACAAGGGGGCCCTTTACTGACCACCAATACAAGGGGGCCCTTTACTGACCACCAATACAAGGGGGCCCTTTACTGACCACCAATAGAAGGGGGCCCTTCACTGACCACCAATACAAGGGGGCCCTTCACTGACCACCAATACAAGGGGGCACTTCACTGACCACTAATACAAGGGGGCCCTTTAATGACACCCAATGTAAGGGGGCCCTTTACTGACTACTAATGTAAGGGGGCCCTTCACTGACCACCAATACAAGGCGGCACTTTACTGACTACTAATGTAAGAGCGCCCTTCATTGACCACCAATGTAGACAGGTCCTTCATTGACCACCAATGTAGGTGGGCCCTTCACTGACCTCCAATGTAAGAGGGCCGTTTACTGACCACAAATACAAAGGGGCCCTTCACTATTCACCAATGTAATGGGTCACTTCACTGACCACCAATGTAAGGGACCCTTTACTGACCACAAATGTAAAAGGGCCATTCACTGACCACCAATGTAAGAGGGCCCTTCACTCACCACCAATGTAAGAGGGCCATTCACAGATCACAAATGTAAGAGAACCCTTCACTGACCACCAATACAAGGGGGCCCATTATTGACCACCAATGAAAGGGGGCACTTTACTGACTACTAATGTAAGGGGGCCCTTCATTGACCACCAATGTAGGCGGGCCCTTCACTGACCACCATTGTAAGAGGGCCCTTCACTGACCACTAATACAAGGGGGCCTTCACTGATCACCAATGTAAGAGGGCCCTTCACTGACCACTAATGTAGGTGGGCCCTTCACTTAACACCAATGTAAGAGGGCTCTTCACTGACCACCAATATAGGCAGGACCTTCACTGACCACCAATGTAA
>CM053028.1:11644461-11726961 GCA_028564925.1 Lithobates sylvaticus
CTCACCTCTGCACTCTCCGTCCATAACTCACCTCTGCACCCCCATCCACAACTCACCTCCTCACCCCCATCCACAACTCACCTCCTCACCCCCATCCACAACTCACCTCTGCACCCCCATCCACAACTCACCTCTGCACCCCCCGTCCATAACTCACCTCTACACCCTCCAGCTGTAACTTACCTCTGCACTCCCTGTCCACAACTCACCTCTGTGCCCCCCCATCTACAACTCACCTCTGCTCCCCCTCATGACAACTCACCTCTGCACCCCCCATCCACAAATCACCTCTGCTCCCCCCATCCACAACTCACCTTTGCACCCCCCATCCACAACTCATCTCTGCACCCTCATCCAAAACTCACCTCTGCGCCCCACCATCCACAACTCACCTCTGCAGCCTTTGTCCACAACTCACCTCTGCACCCCCCCCCCCCATCCACAACTCACCTCTGCTCCCCCTCTTGACAACTCACCTCTGCACCCCCCATCCACAACTCACCTCTGCTCCCCCCCATCCACAACTCACCTCTGCTCCCCCCCATCCACAACTCACCTTTGCACCCCCCATCCATAACTCATCTCTGCACCCCCATCCAAAACTCACCTCTGCGCCCCACCATCCACAACTCACCTCTGCAGCCTTTGTCCATAACTCACCTCTGCACCCCCCCCTTTCTCAAGTCCCACTCTGCAAGTTCATTAGTGACTTTTACGTCTTTGGAACACCTAATATTACAGATAATAAGAACGCATGGGTCCCCGGTGTGTAATCCACAATATATCGTCTGACAGCCATCACTAGGAATACATTACACAATGGCTGAACTGATAAAAGATTCTTTAGAAGCTGCGATTTTTCCTCAGTCCATCAAAAACATGTGTTTTGAGTTCTATAAGGATGGCGGGACCAGTCAAATTTATTTTCTCAGGACTTCCCCTCGGCAACATGGAGTCTCACTTATCCTGCTGCATTCCCCACCATGGGGTAGGGCTGCAAACTCAGTACTAAGGCTAGGCTCACATCTGCGGGTGTGGAATGTTCGCAAAATGGTGCGCAATACCGATCGGCAGAGGAACGCGCTGCACTTTAGCAGATGAGTGGGGGCCGCCATTAATTCTTAATGTCACTCCCACACATTGTTAAACGCGGTGCAATTTTGCATGCTGCCACAGCACTAGGCGGTTCAGTGCGGCGTTATTTCAAAAATGGTCTGGGACTCCTTTGCCCGCATTTTTTGCAGGTAGAGCTACCCTACCTGCGACGTGCATGCACAAATGCGCTCGCACGGGTCTGAATAGAGCATTTACACTGTTACGTTTTAACACAATCGTTACATTGTGTTAGAGTTTTCCCATAATTAAAATGGCGCCTGTTTCCATCTATGCGCCACATTGATGGGAAACAAATACGACATATCCATTTTTTTCTGCGTTCTAGTTCATTTGGAAGACTCGTACAAGTCAACATGAATACATCAGAAAGCATGTGATGTGCATTTTGACGCACTGGCAACCGATTTGATCAAGGCGGTTTTAACGCACCTGAGCCACCTGTCAAAACTCGTTCTCATACAGTTCGTCACAGCCAGGAAGCTTTGCATCACACTTCGGCAAAAAAATTATGGCATGGACCGTTCAGCAGGCAATGCCACCTGCCAACCAAAGACTCCATAGACATGAATCCAGTGGATGTGGTTACAACAGAGTGAAGAGCGCCCTATAGAAGTTAATTCGGCCACTCCACAACCTCATCTATTGGACATGATTGTGACCAATGCCGGGACAAGGCCATCTAGAGCCCAGGGCGAACATGCCAAATTGCACCCCCTATCCCCCAAGATGTATGAGAATTATGTGTCAGCAAAAATCCTCTCCCCCCAAAAAAAACAACCACTAATCTGCATGCCCCCCCTCTGCCAGCACAAAGTCCCCTCCCCAATCCCCCATCCTAGCACAAATACCCCCCAATCATCGATACTAGCGCAAGTCCCCACCCCCCAAAAAAAAAGAAATATTTTACATCTACCTCTACCCCTTTATAACACAAACCCCCAAAATCCCCCCTCCTAGCACAAATCCTCTTCTCCATCCCCCCCAACACAAACCCCCCCCAAATCACCACTCCTAGCACACCTTCGCCCCCAAGGTTCCTCTTCTGAACTTAAATCCCCTCCTCCAATCTCCTTGTGGTGCCCCCCCACCTCACACGATACCACAGTGCCCAGGGCAGCCGCCCCTCTTGCCCACCCCTTGTCACGGCCCTGATTGTGACGTGGGGAAGAGCTCCCCACAGACGTGAATTAGGCCCCTTCACGATCTCATCTACTGGATGTGGTTGTAAAACGGTGAAGAACATCAGAAGACAAAAGGTTGAAATGCCGAACATCAAACCCAGAAAGTGTGCAACACAGTGTAGATTACGGCTTCAGCCTAGCTCCTCCTGGCCACTCCCACTGATGCGCTTTACTCCACCCACTGGGCTTGAACCTAGAGGATGCGAACTGCGTCAGTGGAGCATGGCCAGGAGGAGCTGGTCTGAAGACATAGTCGAAAATTGTGTTGCACAGCACGCTTGCTGGGTTCAGAGTACGGAGTTTCTACCTTTTGTCTTCTAATGTGTCTACGACACCTTGGATGAGCTTTTTTTTAAACGCTGGCATCTGACAGCACTCTGGTTCACAGGAGAAAGTTTGTAGTACTTTTTTATAGCGCGGAGGACATGGTGAAGAACATCCCATAGACATGAATGGGGCCACCCCACAAGCTCACCTAATGGACGTGGTTGTGCCGCAGTGAAGAGCACCCCATGGATGTGAATTGGGCCTCTTCATTTACTGGACGTAGTTGCGACACGGTGACAATCACTCCATATATGTGAATGAGGCCATTCCCCAACCTCATCTACTTGACATAGTTGTGGCACAGTAAAGAGTGGCCTAAAGACGTGAATTGGGCCACCCCACAAGCTCGTCTACTGAATGTAGTTGCGACATGGTGACAATCGCCCTATGAACGTGAATGAGGCCATTCCACAGTTAATTGGGCCACCCTACAAGCTCGTCTACTGAATGTAGTTGCGACATGCTGACAATCACCCCATATATGTGAATGAGGCCATTCCCCAACCTCATCTACTAGACATAGTTGCAGCACAGTAAAGAGCTGCCAGGAGATGTGAATTGGGCCACCCCACAAGCTCGTCTACTGAATGTAGTTGCGACATCGTGACAATTGCCCCATATATGTGAATGAGGCCATTCCCCAACCTCATCTACTAGACATAGTTGTGGCACAGTAAAGAGCGGCCCAAAGATGTGAATTGGGCCACCCGACAAGCTCGTCTACTGAATGTAGTTGCGACATGGTGACAATCGCCCTATGAACGTGAATGAGGCCATTCCACAGTTAATTGGGCCACCCCACAAGCTCGTCTACTGAATGTAGTTGCTACATGGTGACAATCGCCCTATGAACGTGAATGAGGCCATTCCACAATTAATTGGGCCACCCTACAAGCTCGTCTACTGAATGTAGTTGCGACATGCTGACAATCACCCCATATATGTGAATGAGGCCATTCCCCAACCTCATCTACTAGACATAGTTGCAGCACAGTAAAGAGCTGCCAGGAGATGTGAATTGGGCCACCCCACAAGCTCGTCTACTGAATGTAGTTGCGACATCGTGACAATTGCCCCATATATGTGAATGAGGCCATTCCCCAACCTCATCTACTAGACATAGTTGTGGCACAGTAAAGAGCGGCCCAAAGATGTGAATTGGGCCACCCGACAAGCTCGTCTACTGAATGTAGTTGCGACATGGTGACAATTGCCCTTTGAACGTGAATGAGGCCATTCCACGACCTCATCTACTAGACATAGTTGTGGCACAGTAAAGAGTGGCCCAAAGATATGAATTGGGCCACCCCACAAGCTTCTCTACTGAATGTAGTTGCGACATGGTGACAATCGCCCTATGAACGTGAATGAGGCCATTCCCCCAACCTCATCTACTAGACATAGTTGTGGCACAGTAAAGAGTGGCCCAAAGATGTGAATTGGGCCACCCCACAAGCTCGTCTACTGAATGTAGTTGCGACATGGTGACAATTGCCCTTTGAACGTAAATGAGGCCATTCCCCAACCTCATCTACTAGACATAGTTGTGGCACAGTAAAGAGTGGCCCAAAGACGTGAATTGGGCCACCCTATAAGCTCGTCTACTGAATGTAGTTGCGACATGGTGACAATTGCCCCATGAACGTTAACGAGGCTATTCCCCAACCTCATCTACTTGACATAGTTGTGGCACAGTAAAGAGCGGCCCAAAGATGTGAATTGGGCCACCCCACAAGCTCGTCTACTGAATGTAGTTGCGACATGGTGACAATTGCCCTTTGAACGTAAATGAGGCCATTCCCCAACCTCATCTACTAGACATAGTTGTGGCACAGTAAAGAGTGGCCCAAAGACGTGAATTGGGCCACCCTATAAGCTCGTCTACTGAATGTAGTTGCGACATGGTGACAATCGCCCTTTGAACGTAAATGAGGCCATTCCCCAACCTCATCTACTAGACATAGTTGTGGCACAGTAAAGAGTGGCCCAAAGACGTGAATTGGGCCACCCTATAAGCTCGTCTACTGAATGTAGTTGCGACATGGTGACAATCGCCCTATGAACGTGAATGAGGCCATTCCCCCAACCTCATCTACTAGACTTAGTTGTGGCACAGTAAAGAGCGGCCCAAAGATGTGAATTGGGCCACCCGACAAGCTCGTCTACTGAATGCTGTGGGCCGCTGATGGAGCAATCCACCGTGGATCATGAGTTGGCAGCATTGCCCACGTGAAAGGGACCCTTGATCTAAACGGGCTTTTAATATATTCTTCTATATAAAAAAAACTAGAAATAAAACTTTAAAATTCAATTCCCTCAGAAGCCTCATAGGGTCACCTTAATGCACTTGACCAAACTTGGCAGCCAGGAAAAAAAAAATGAAGATTGGAAATCAGTGACATCTGGCAGCTCTGGAAGGGTTACTCCGTCTTCTACAATATCCTGCTTCTTAATTAGGCCGACGTTCCTTGGTAATGAGTTTCCTTTTTGACAAAGCTGAGGCGTAGTTGCGATGCTGAAGACGGAGTGTTTGTGTAATATTTCCCCGGTTCCCGTATTGTTGGACATGATTGTCCTTCGGTAACCCCGGGGGGGGGTCTTGGTCACTGGGGCCGAGCACACCCCTCCTCTCTGATGGGAAAACTAAACGGGGGGGTACACCCAAGGTTCAGGGTGACATGGGACTGACACTGAGTGGAGCAGTGGGAATGCAGTCAGGATGGAGGTCAGTCCGAGGACCGCAGACTGGAATCTGGGACTCGCAGAGTCCAGCTCATGCCAACACAACCATCATTAACCACATACTAAGGGTTTATTAAAATGCCGTCTCCGGGGAGTATCCAGACAGCCAGATCACAGAAAAGAAATAACGTTGCAAAATTCCTCATTGATTAACCCCATCCAGCCAAGTCAGTGCACTTCACTGGCATGTTAGCGAGGGCCGATACGTAAAAATAAATGCATAGTCATAATAAATTTCAGTCTGCATGATGTCTTGACTAAGGCCCCGTTCACACCTCAGCGTTTTGGAGCTTGAAGCTCCAAAACGCTGGAGGAGAAAAAAAATCAATTAATCTCTATGGAGGTCATTCACATGTCCACTACAAGCCAAATGATTGAAGCTCAAAATTTTTTGTAGCTTAAATTTGGCGGATTTGCGTGTTTTTGGCGCATTTTTATTCCCATAGAAATGAATAGAAACATGCGATTTGTACGTTTTCGTGCGTTTTGTTGGGCGTTTTTGGTGCGCCACTGGTGCGCATTCATGTTGGAACAGGAAGGGGCCATCCCCAAACTGTTCGCCCAAAGTTGGGAACATGAACTTGTCCAACACGTCTTGGTATGCTGATGCCTTAAGAGTTCCCTGTGACGGACTCCGGACACCCTGTTGGGTATCTCCGCCAAGAAGCTGCTTCCCAAGTTCTGGAAACACGAGACCCGCAAGTCTGGCTATAGTTACCCCAAGAACCAGGCAACACCAGTTTTGGAGTTCACCAGACTAATGCGGCGTACACACGGTCGGAATTTCCGATGGAAACAGTCCGATGGGATCTTTTCATCGGATTTTCCGACCGTGTGTATGCCCAACGGTCTTTTTCTGTCGGAATTTCCGACGGACTTTGAATTGAGAACCTGTTCTCAATTTTTCAGACGGAAAACCTTTCTATCGGATTTTCCGATCGTGTGTATGCAATTCCGACACGCAAAATTCCGACGCATGATCGGAAACAATTCGACGCATGCTCGGAAGCATTAAACTTCCCTTTTATAGTGCTGTCGAACGTGTTTTATGCCGCTGTGTTATTGACCGTCGGAATTTGGTGTGATCGTGTGTAGGCAACACAGCTTGAGCGGAATTCCGTCGGAAAAACCGTCAGAGTTTTTTCCAACGAGAATTCCGATCGTGTGTACGCGGCATAAGAACTGTTTATTTGAACAAAGACACAAAGAGATAAACACTTGAGGGAACAATCCCCCCTTCTTTGCATAATGAGACAGGGCGGGGTAAACTTTACCTCCACCAGTAGCATGACAGGTGTATTCAACTTTCCAATAGTAGACCATCGTTGGGAGGGGCTGCTGGAGAAATCCCCCCTCCCCTCTCACAGCTAATCCACATACACATATACATCCCATAATAGGTTGCTCCCAAGGCAGACAGACACAATAGAACAATGGGATACAGGCACTTAACAAACACATAGCAACCCCCACCCCACCTCAAACCATCTAGCAATGGTCTCTGACGAAAGGTGGACTTTATCTCCATATATTCTTGAGGGATATTGTTCAGAAATATTAATGTCCCAAGGGAAAGAGCCCCTTCATTCCTTCAACACAAACCACACACATATAGAACCCTGGATAACAGGGGTAAAAGGAAATTCTGAGTCCGGTGTGGTTGTACGGCGAGTCTGATTAGTGCAGATCAGACTGCAGTTCTCGGTCACCCTGTGCCCCTAATAGACACAGGGTGACTTAACTATAGGAGAGGGAAGCTCGGCCAAGGAGTTTCCAGAGCTCTCTAAGGTAAGCTGGGTTTCACAAGCCCCCCCGCCCAAAGTGACTTCTGTCACATTCCCTTCACTGAAACTAAGGGGACAAGCCCAACCCCTGAAAAACATCCCCACACCATAATCCCCCCCCTCCACCAAATGATTTGGACCAGTGCACAAAGCAAGGTCCATAAAGACATGGATGAGCGAGTTTGGGGTGGAGGAACTTGATTGGCCTGACCTCAACCCGATAGAACACCTTTAGAATGAATAAGAGCGGAGACTGTGAGCCAGGCCTTCTCATACAATATCAGTGCCTGACCTCACAAATGCGCTTCTGGAAGAATGGTCAAACATTCCCATTACCTCTTGTATCAATTTACCCTTTCTTCTTAGATTGTAAGCTCTAGCGAGCAGGGCCCTCTGATTCCTCTTGTACCAAATTGTTATGTAATTGTAATGTCTGCCTTTATTTTGTTAAGCGCTGCGCAAACTGTTGGCGCTATATAAATCCTGTATAATAATAATAATAATAGACACCCTCCTAAACCTTGTGGACGGCCTTCTCGGAAGAGTTGAAGCTGCTATAGCTGCAAAGGGTGGGCCAACTCAATATTGAACCCTACGGACTAAGACCGGGGTGCCATTTAAGTTCATGTGCGTGTAAAGGCAGGTGTCCCAATACTTTTGGTAATATAGTGTATGTCTAAATAAAATATACAAAGGCATCAATGATGTTTCAGTTTGATGATCTTACTGTGCGTTGCTCCCATTTGCCCATTTCTAGACCAAAACATTTAAGAACGACAATATTTTCACAGTTGCTTCGCTGCGTTACGGTTGTAAGCGGGAAGGTTGGAGGCGGGGCTTTTCTCCCTTCCAGAATTTTATGATGATTTTTAAAAGCGATATTTTTTTTTTCCACTTTCCGTTTTGGACGGTTTATGGGAATAGTCGACATGTGTTTTCGTACTCTGACATTAACAAGTGAACGCGGTTTTTCTGTTCTCTTACGGTAACCCAGCAACATGCTTGTTCACAAGAAAATGTAACCCGGGCAAAGACCGGCGGGCGCTCGGGCCAATCGCAGGTTGACGTATCCAGAATAAGTGGGAGGTGTCAGATGTCGCTGGGATTCCTCTTGGAAGGACAGAGTGAAACATTTTTTGGTGTTTTTGGTTATAAAATCAAATTTTCCTAAGTGTCTCTCTTGTAAGTATACGAGTACAGCTGCATGTTTTCTTCAGCAGTGTCTCTAAAATCACTGTATGTAGCTCTCCATAGTTATCAACCACTTCTAACAGGGTGTTACTGGAGCTGGGGGGTCAGGTGCAGAACATTTGCCACTGCCCGCCTCTAGGTGGCGCTGGGAGAGATTTTCCTAGCAATTGCTCTATGCATTGACCTGTACAGCGCTCACGTGACTGCTGATGAGCTCTAGAGCAGTGGTCTCCAAACTGTGGCCCTGCAGCCTTTTACCTGCCCTTGGGGCAATATCCCCCCCCCCACCATCAGCAACAATGAGGCATAGTTCCTGCCCCGACAGTGGGGTACTATTCCTCCCACTGACACCAATGCTGGAGCACTATTCCTCCCACTGACACCAAAGGTGAGGCACCATTTTTCCCACTGATACCAATAATGAGGCACTATTCCTCCACTGACACCAATGATGGGGCACTATTCCTCCCACTGACACCAATGATGAGGGCACTATTCCTCCCACTGACACCAATGATGGGGCACTATTCCTCCCACTGACACCAAGGATGGGGCACTATTCCTCCCCCCCCCCCATCCCATCCCCGCCCCCACTCCCCATCCATCCAAATCCCATCCATCATCCCCCCATCCCCATCCTATCCCCCATCCCCCCCCTCCATCCACCCCCTATATCAACCATCCCAGCCCATCCACCATCCATCCCATCCTCCCCCCATATCCCCATTCCCTCCCCCCCCCATCCCCCTCCTATCCCTCCCCTCCCGCCATCCATCCATCCATATCCATCCATCCCCCATCTCACCTCCCACCATCCCATCCATCCTCTCCTATCCTCCTATCCTCCATCCATCCCCACCAATCCCCCATCCCATCCTCATATCCATCTCCACCATCCCCATCCCCCCCAATCCCCATCCAAGGATGTCTCCATCCCCCATCCAACTCCCCATCCCCATCCTCCCATCCTTCCATATCACATCCACCTCCCCCCATCCCCCCCATCCATCCCCCCCCCATCCCCCCATATCATCCCCCTATATCCCCCCCTATATCCCTATCCCTCCACCACATATTGACACCAATGATGGGGCACTATTCCTCCCACTGATACCAATGATGGGGCACTATTCCTCCCACTGATACCAATGATGGGGCACTATTCCTCCCACTGATACCAATGATGGGGCACTATTTCTCCCACTGACACCAATGATGGGACACTATTCCTCCCACTGACACCAATGATGGGGCACTATTCCTCCCACTGACACCAAGGATGGGGCACTATTCCTCCCACTGACACCAATGATGGGGCACTATTCCTCCACTGATACCAATGATGGGGCACTATTTCTCCACTGACACCAATGATGGGACACTATTCCTCCAACTGACACCAATGATGGGACACTATTCCTCCCACTGACACCAATGATGGGGCACTATTCCTCCCACTGACACCAATGATGGGACACTATTCCTCCCACTGACACCAATGATGGGACACTATTTCTCCCACTGACACCAATGATGTGGCACTATTCCTCCTGCTGACACCAATGATGGGACACTATTCCTCCCACTGACACCAATGATGGGGCACTATTCCTCCCACTGACACTAATGAAGAGGCACTATTCCTCCCACTGACATCGATGATAGGGCTCTATTTTCAGGGCTGGGCTCAGCCCTTCCTTCTCTGAGCTGGCCGCTCAGCTGTCGGCTAATTGCCAGCTCCCTCTCTCCACAGTTACGCTGTTGATGATATCCTGCTCGTCAGTCCTGCCTACTTAAGCCGTCCAGTTTAGAGGATCTATAATTCAGCAAAGTACACCAGCCAATCAGAACATATCTCTCATTTGATCTGATAAAAATAGTTTGTTTATAAAAAGAAAGGACCGAGTTAACCAGCCACTTCCATGTATATAGTAAGAGGGGGGGATGGGATGTTTCTATGAGAGAAGACTACATTTTTTTGGCATAAAAGAATTGTGCCCGTAGTCATTTCTTGGAATTGGGGGGTGGAGGGGACTGGTTGTCCGCCGTTTGGATTGATTTACTGGCTATTAAAAAAAAAAAAGAAAAAACGTATTTAATGATAATAGATAGCGGTCGGGGGTCGGGAAGGCAAACGCTTCCTGGCTCACGCTGACTCTTTCGCCCGCATGTCTTAATTGCTGGTTTAAGTGTTTTTTGTGTTGCTGGAGGGGATTACGGGTGGAGGAAGTGGTAAAATGTTTATAGGCTGTAATTTAGATGTGTTTGTTAGCTAATTAGCCAGATAATTCGTGCTGCATGTGATTGTAAATCAACGCTTTTAGCACCTACAGGGGCATTACATGGGCACTACTATTAATATGGGCATGGTTGGATCTTCATCAATGGTGCCTATGGGCCAAAGCTATGGGCACTCTAAGCAACAGTCTGCAGGGGGGTCACCTGGTTTACACAGGGCAGGGTGGGGGCAGGAGGAAGAGGTGCAGATCGAGCCCTCTCTCCTCTCCCCTCTGTGTGTGTGTGTGTGTCATCAGGGGGGGGGGGGGTTGTTAGTGTTGGCTTTGGGCAGCATGAAAGAGAGTGTAACAGACACTCTCAGCTTAGACAACTGCAGCCAACAACCCTGCTGGGAAACCATAGTCCTGTCTGAATATTGTGTCCGGGTTTCAGGCAGTCTGAAACCCGGACGCATGATTCCCAACCCAAACTGTCCGGGTGAATCCCGGACAGGTGGCAACCCTATATAGATCCCTTCTGGAGACTTGCCGGTAGTATTCCCTGCTGTCCTTTCCTGCTCCTGTTCAGGACACCCCTTGGGTTGTGTGGGGTTCCTTCACAGCTCTGAGCCCTGGCACAAGGTCATGCCCCCCCCCCCCCAGCCTGGGGGGCTTCCTCCAAGGCCCCAACAGCCTAATACTATATCTCCAGTTCTTCCACCCGAACAACTTCTTCCTAGCTGGGCTGACTATTTAAGGAGGCCTGCACCCTGCCAATCCAGGTTGGGGATTGGTCAGGGCTCCTCAGAACACCCCAGACAGCCCCACCCATCTTCAACTCCTTTCTAGAAGCCTCTAGAAGCAGAAGGCAGGTAACTGAAAGATGAAACAAGCTGTGAGTCACCAGCCTACTCTAAACCACTCCCAGCCACAGATCAAAACAAACAGGCCTGGCTTTCAGCTAGGCCTGCCTAAATTTACCTGCACTGACAAAAATCCCAACTTTAGCACCTACCTAAGTAGAGGGTGTGCTACACTTATTTACTACTGAATGTGGGACACTGTGTTACTTACTACTGACCCCTGAACTCTGCTTTACATTCTACTGACCCCTGCACTCTGTTATTTACTACTGACCTCTGAACTCTCCATTACTTACTACTGACCCCTGAACTCTGCATTACTTACTGCTGACCCCTGAACTCTTCATTACTTACTGCTGACCCCTGAACTCTGCGTTACTTACTGCTGACCCCTGAACTCTGCGTTACTTACTGCTGACCCCTGAACTCTGCGTTACTTACTGCTGACCCCTGAACTCTGTGTTACTTACTGCTGACCCCTGAACTCTGCGTTACTTACTGCTGACCCCTGAACTCTGTGTTACTTACTGCTGACCCCTAAACTCTGCGTTACTTACTATGGACCCCTGAACTCTGCATTACTTACTGCTGACCCCTGAACTCTGCGTTACTTACTGCTGACCCCTGAACTCTGCGTTACTTACTGCTGACCCCTGAACTCTGCGTTACTTACTGCTGACCCCTGAACTCTGCGTTACTTACTGCTGACCCCTGAACTCTGTGTTACTTACTGCTGACCCCTAAACTCTGCGTTACTTACTATGGACCCGTGAACTCTGCGTTAAATACTACTGACCTCTGAACTTTGTTATTTACTGCACTCTGCTCTGCAATACTTACTACTGACCTCTGAACTCTGCTTTACATTCTACTGACCCCTTCACTCTGCGTTACTTACTGCTGACCTCTGAACTCTGCGTTACTTACTGCTGACCCCTGAACTCTGCGTTACTTACTGCTGACCTCTGAACTCTATGTTATTTACTGCACTCTGCTCTGCAATACTTACTAATGACCCCTGAACTCTGCGTTACTTACTGCTGACCTCTGAACTCTATGTTATTTACTGCACTCTGCTCTGCAATACTTACTAATGACCCCCTCACTCTGCTTTACATTCTACTGACCCCCTCACTCTGCATTACTTACTATGGACCCGTGAACTCTGTGTTAAATACTACTGACCTTTGAACTCTATGTTATTTACCACTGAACCCTGCACACTTTGATAAATACCACTGCCTCTGCAATGGATACTGCTGACCCCTGCACTCTGCATTACTACTTACCTCTGAACTCTGTGTTACTTACTACAGCCCCCTATATTTTATGTGACTCACCACTGACCCCAGAACTTAACCGCGTTAGTCACTACTGACCCCTAAACTTTGTGTTATGTACCACTGACCCCTGAACGCCGCCTCTCTCCAACAGAGCCCCAGATAGTAGTAAAAACCTGCCAGGGGTTCTAACCTTTTCCCCCACTCAATCCAAGACAAAATGGAACATTTTGGCCGGATAAACACTTTAATGCTTAACCATTCTCCTAAGGATTTGTTATACTTCCTCTCCAGCCGCTTGGCGTCTCCCGTCTAGTAGAGCGCACCGCCGCCGCCGCCGCCGAGTAAGGGCCCGCCTTCCCCATCAATAAAGCATCAATGCGTCCGTCTTCTCTGGCAGCAACATGTCCATTTCAAACCGCTAAATGACTTCATTATTCTGCAATACATTTCCATTATCTGTAACTGGACGAGGGCTGGCTCCATCGCACGCGCATTCTTGCGGTTTCATGTAAAAAAAAAAAAACGCGCGGTGCCTTCGAAAAAAAAATATAAAATAAATCCTTTTTTTCCGCTTTTAGGGCAGCGTAGGATCTGGGGATAATGCCTAATGACAAAACCACCGGCTGGAAGGGCGATACGGAGGATAAACGCAGGATAGGTGACGAGCGAGAGCAGCTGAAATCTTAGACGTTGCGATCCCGCGGTGTACTTAACAAATACAGCGTGCTAATAGGTAATGATGTAACCGAACTGCTCCGGGGCGAGCAAATGTCTTCTCCAGAATCTCTGCAGCTCGACCGTTCTAATCCCCCGGCCTCTCCGAGACGCATGAAAGGAGCCCCGACGGTTATACTGCACTGGCGTCTCGTAGCTTTACTCGCAGACAAAGTTCTATATCCGAGATTTCCTCATATCTCCCGACCAATAAAAGGTCAATTTATGGGGATGGGGGGGGAGGGGGGGTGCTAACTTGTAACCCTAAAAAGCTGATCTTTGTGCTTCCTATTTAAAGTGAACCTTCATATATACACTATATTACCAAAAGTATTGGGACGCCTGCCTTTACACGCACATGAACTTTAACTGACAATTGCGCGGTCGTGCGACGTGGCTCCCAAACAAAATTGGCGTCCTTTTTTTAAAATTTGTTTCATTTTTATTCGTTTTCCGTTAAAATTCGTTATATTCGTTCATTCGTTGTCATACGAATGAAAGAATGATTCGCTAAAAATTTTAACGAATGACTTATTATCGAATCGAACGAATATGAAAAACAACGAAAATCCGAAATAACCAAAATTAGAAACAACGAAACTACGAAAGAAGAAAATCCGAAAAACGAAAACAGAAACAACGAAAATCAAAATGAACATTCGTAACTTTTTTTTTTGTTTAATTGGTAATTTTCCGTGTCCCTTACAATGGCGCTGCTTAACCACTTCAGCCCCGGACCAATTGGCAGCCAAAGGACCAGGCCCCCTTTTTGCGATTCGGCACTGCGTCGCTTTAACTGACAATTGCGCGGTCGTGCGACGTGGCTCCCAAACAAAATTGGCGTCCTTTTTTTCCCACAAATAGAGCTTTCTTTTGGCGGTATTTGATCGCCCCTGCGGTTTTAATTTTTTGCGCTATAAACAAAAATAGAGCGACAATTTTGAAAACAATGCAATATTTTTTGCTTTTTGCTATAATAAATATCCCCAAAAAATATATAAAAAAACTTTTTTTTTCCTCAGTTTAGGCCGATACGTATTCTTCTACATATTTTTGGTAAAAAAAAATCGCAATTAGCGATTATTGATTGGTTTGCGCAGAAGTTATAGCGTTTACAAAATAGGGGATAGTTTTATAGCATTTTTATTAATATTTTTTTTTTACTAGTAATGGCGGCGATCAGCGATTTTTATTGTGACTGCGACATTATGGCGAACACATCGGACATTTTTGACACATTTTTGGGACCATTGTCATTTATACAGCAATCAGTGCTATTTAAATGCACTAATTCCTGTATAAATGACACTGGCAGTGAAGGAGTTAACCACTAGGGGGAGGGGAGGGGTTATGGACTGTGACGTGTGTGTGTTTTTTTACATTAGGGGGCGGGGCTGACATCTGACGTCATTGATCGGCTTTCCCGATGACCGGGAACAGCCAATCAATGACAGGCAGAGTAGGAAGTTTGTTTACACAGACCTCTCCCCGTTCTTCAGCTCCGTAACCCGATCGCGGGACACCAGCGGCGATCGGGTCCGCAGGTCCCGCTGCCGTGGTCACGGAGCTCCCGACCGGGTCGCGAGTGCGCCGCTGGCGGCGCGCACGCGACCCGCGGGCAGGCATTTTGAAGAATCACGTACAGGTACGTGATTTTGCCTGCCCGTGCCATTCTGCTGACGTATATATGCAGTGGGCGGTCGGGAAGCGGTGAATGGCATCCCAGTCTTATGCCCCGTACAAACAGTCTGATATTCCGATGGAAAATGTCCGATCGGACCATGTTGTCGGAAAATCCGACCGTGTGCGGGCTCCATCAGACTTTTTCCGTCTGAAAAAAATTGAGATCCTGCTCTTAAATTTTCGACAACAAAATCAGATCGGACTTTTTCCGATCGTGTGTAGAGAATTCCGACGGACAAAGTGCCACGCATGCTCAGATCAAATTACAAGACCAAAGCTATTGGCTACTAGCCTCTACGTAGTCCCGTCGTACGCAACGAACGTCACCACGTTCAGAATGATCGGATTTTCCGAAAACTTTGTCCGACCGTGTGTATGCAACACCAGTGTCGGCCAAAATCCGTCGGAAAAAATCAGACGGATTTTGTGGTCGGAATTTCCGACCGTGTGTACGGGGCATTATAGTCCGTAGGGTTCCATATTGAGTTGGCCCACCCTTTGCAGCTATAACAGCTTCAACTCTTCTGGGACAAGGTTTAGGAGGGTGTCTATGGGAATGTTTGACCATTCTTCCAGAAGCGCATTTGTGAGGTCAGGCACTGATGTTGGACGAGAAGGCCTGGCTCGCAGTCTGCGCTCGAATTCACCCCAAAGGTGTTCTATCGGGTTGAGGTCAGGATTCTGTGCAGGCCAGTCAAGTTCCTCCACCCCAAACTGGCTCATCCATGTCTTTATGGACCTTGCTTTGTGCACTGGTGTGCAGTCATGTTGGAACAGGAAGGGGCCGTCCCCAAACTGTACCCACAAAGTTGGGAGCATGAAATTGTCCAAAATGTCTTGGTATGCTGACGCCTTAAGACTTCCCTTTACTGGAACTAAGGGGCCAAACCCAACCCCTAAAAAACAACCCCCACACCATAATCCCCCCTCCCCCCACACTATAACCCCCCCCCCCCCCCCTCCACCAAATGATTTGGACCAGTGCACAAAGCAAGGTCCATAAAGACATGGATGTGCGTGTTTGGGGTGGAGGAACTAGCGTCTATTGACACAGACAGCAGGACTCGGCCCCGTACCCCCCCCCGGTGCCCTTGTCATTGGATTTGATTGACATCAGCAGGAGCCAATGGCTGGGCTGCTATCAATCTATCCAATCAGGACACGAGACACCGGCTGTGCTCGTCCACTGGGCGATAAAGACCAGGTAAGTAAAATGGGGGGTCTGGGGGGGCCGCCGCATGACAGAAGGTTTTTCACCTTAATGCAAAGAATGCATTAAGGTGAAAACCCACAAGGGTTTACAACCCCTTTAATGTCTAAACCGCTGGCAACAAAAGTGAGTACACCCCTAAGTGAAAATGTCCAAATTGGGCCCAAAGTGTCAATATTTTGTGTAGCCACCATTATTTTCCAGCACTGCCTTAACCCTCTTGGGCATGGAGGTCACCAGAGCTTCACAGGTTACCACTGGAGTCCTCTTCCCCTCCTCCATGACGACATCACGGAGCTGGTGGATGTTAGAGACCTTCCGCTCCTCCACCTTCTGTTTGAGGATGTCCCACAGATGCTCCATAGGGTTTAGGGTCTGGAGACCTCAGACGGAAGGTGGAGGAGCACAAGGTCTCCAACATCCACCAGCTCCGTGATGTCGTCGTGGAGGAGTGGAAGAGGACTCCAGTGGCCACCTGTGAAGCTCTGGTGACCTCCATGCCCAAGAGGGTTAAGGTGGTGCTGGAAAATAATGGCGGCCACACAAAATATTGACACTTTGGCCCCAATTTGGACATTTTCACTTAGGGGTGTCCTCACTTTTGTTGCCAGCGGATTAGACATTAATGGCTGTGTGTTGAGTTATTTTGAGGGGACAGCAAATTTACACTGTTATGCCGTACACACGGTCGGAAAATCCGACCACAAAATCCATCGGAATTTTTCCGACGGATTTAGTCCGACACTAGTGTTGCATACACACGGTCGGACAAAGTTGTCGGAAAATCTGATCATTCTGAACGTGGTGACGTTCGTTGCGTACGACGGGACTACGTAGAGGCTAGTAGCCAATAGCTTTGGTCTTGTAATGTGATCTGAGCATGCGTGGCACTTTGTCCGTCGGAATTCGCTACACACGATCGGAAAAAGTCTGATAGGACTTTGTTGTCGGAAAATTTGAGAGCAGGAGATAAAACTTTGTCCGTCGGAAAATCAGATGGAAAATGTCCGATGGAGCCCACACACGGTCGTAATTTACGACAACATTGTCCGATAGGACATTTTCCGTCGGAAAATCCGACCGTGTGTATGGGGCTTTATACAAGCTGTACACTCACTACTTTACATTGTAGACAAAGTGTCATTTCTTCAGTGTTGTCACATGAAAAGATAGAAGAAAAGATTTACAGAAATGTGAGGGGTGTACTTACTTTTGTGAGATACTGTATCTTTAGGATATAATTCCTGAGTGGAAGCAGAAGAGCAGAAAGCGGCCGTGCCTCGGCACCTTCTATTCTTCTGATCCTCAGATCCAGTTGGGAATCTGAGATCATCAGAGACATATCCCGCCCACTCCTGCCTCTGATTTTGGGATTATATCGATGTTGTTATCAGGGGGCGGGGTCTATGCAAAGCAAGCGCTGTTCGCCGATCGCTCGCACTAATATGGCAGCCACGCCGTACTGGGGAGTGGAGGAAAAATGGAGAAAAGAGCAGCTGCAGGATGTCGGCTGGAAGTGGTTCGTCCTTCTCCGACTTTTCTGGCTCTGTGTGAAGGATGAGGTGGACTAAATCCAGGTCCACGTTCTATGAACTGCTTAGAGGGCTTCTCTGGAGCTCTTACTAGATGGCCACCTGTGGGATCCATTCATGTACTAGACATGTGCAATTCGTTTCGTTTTTTTTCGTTTCTCGTTTTTTTTCGTTATTTTCGTTCGTTCGTTTTCGTACGAATGAACGAATCATTCGAATCAAACAAATCCGAAAAACAACGAAAATCCGAAAAAAACTAATTAGAAACAACGAATGTACTAATGAAGAAAATCTGAAAAAATTTGTACATTCATAAAAAATTTTTTTTGTTGAATTGGTAATTTTCCGTGTCCCTTACAATGGCGCTGCTTAACGTGCTTCGAAAGGATTGAACAAAAAAATGCGTACATTCGTAACTTTTTTTTCCGATTCGTAACTTTTTTTTTCCGATTCGTAACTTTTTTTTTTCAATTCGTAACTTTTTTTTTTTTTTTTTTTCGATTTGTAATTTTCCGTGTCTCTATTGAACAAAAAAATTTGTACATTCGTAACCTTTTTTTCGATTCGTAACTTTTTTTTTTTTCGATTCGTAACTTTTTTTTTCGATTCGTAAATTATTAAAATGTAATAATAGCATACACATTACATCAAATTATGAATTATGCTCCGATTACGAATCTACGAATGTTACGAATGTACGAATAAATATGAATGCGTCCGAAAATTAAACTAACGAAAAAACAAATCAACGAAAAAATAACTTACGAATGTACGAATCGTTACGAATACGAACACCGACGACTTACGAATGTACGAATCGTTACGAATCGATGGAAACGAAAAAAACGAAACGAAAAAAAACGAATTTTTTTCGGAAACGAAAAAAACAAAACGATAATAAACAAATTTTTTTGTTGTGCACATGTCTATCATGTACGCGGATATGCTTCATTCATTACACCATAAAGGAAGTATTATATTGTCTTTGTTGATAAATAACAAGATGTGATTGTAGATTTATCTTTTTATGCATTACAGGTATTTATATAGCGTTGGTATTTTACACAACACTTTACATAGTGTACAACATTCATCAGTCCCGGCCCAACCGGAGCAAGTCCTGCTAACCCCAACCTACTAACCCCAACCCTCTATTAAACCCCAACTCTAACCCTACCCCTCTGACCTTATCCCTAACGCTCACCCACTAACCAAAAGCATCCAAGTTATCCTTTCACAAACCTGAGTAAGTGATGCTAACCGCAACACCCTAACTTTAACCCTAACCCTCTAACCCTCTGACTCTAATCCTAACCCAAAAGGATCCCAGATAACCTTTCACAAACCAGAGCAAGTCACGCTAAGCCTAAATCTAACCTTAACCCCTAGCCATAACTCTAACCCCCTAACCTTAACCAAAAGGATCTTAGTTAACCTTTTCACAAACCAGAGCTAGCCATACTACCCCTGTAGCTCCAACCTTATATTAAAACCCAAACTCTAACCCCAAACGCGGCCCAGCCATAACTCTATCCCTCTAATCCTAATCCTCCTTTAAAACTCATAATTTAACCCAACCCTCTAATTCCAACCCCCCAACACACTAACCGTAACCCTATGACCTTTATCCCTCTGACTCTAACCCCCTAACCAACCCACCAACTCTAACATTAAACCCCTAACCCAAAGGATCCCAGTTAACCCTTTTACAAACTAGAGGTAGAGAAAATCATGCTAATCCTAACCCCATCCCTCTAACTATAACCCTAACCCCCTAACTCCAACCCTCTAACCCTAACCCTTATCCCTCTGACTCTAACCCCAACCCACCAGCTCTAACCCTAACCCAAAGGATCTCAGGTAACCTTTTACAAACTAGAGGTAGAAATGCTAATCCTAATCCCAACCCTCTAACTCCAACCCTAACCTTCTAAACCCTAACCCTCTAACTATAACCCATTAACTCTAACCCTAACCCAAAGGATCCCGGTTAACCTTTTACAAACTAGAGGTAGAGAAAATTATGCAAATCCTAACCCTAACTCTAACCCCATCCCTCTAACTATAACCCTAACCCTTATCCCTCTGACTCTAACCCCCTAACCCCAACCCACCAGATGCTAATCCTAACCCCATCCCTCTAACTCTAACCCTAACATTTTAACCCTTTAAATCTAACCCTAACCCTCCAACCATTTTACCCTAACCCTCTAACTCTAACCCTAATCCTCTAACTCTAACCCTAACCCTCTAACCCTAATCCTCTAATTCTAACCCTAATGCTCTAACCCTAACCCTCTAACTCTTACCCTAACCCTCTAACCCTAATCCTCTAACTCTAACCCTCTAACCCTAATCCTCTAACTCTAACCCTCTAACCCTAATCATCTAACTCTAACCCCACCCCTCTAACTATAACCCTAACCCTCTAACTCCAACCTTCTAACTCTAACCCTAACCCTTATTCCTCTGACTCTAACCCCCTAACCCCAACCCACCAGATGCTAATCCTAACCCCATCCCTCTAACTCTAACCCTAACCTTCCAACCCTTTAACTCTAACCCTAACCCTCTAACCATTTAACCCTAACCCTCTAACTCTTACCCTAACACTCTAACCCTAATCCTCTAACTCTAACCCTAACCCTCTAACCCTAATCCTCTAACTCTAACCCTAATGCTCTAACCCTAACCCTCTAACTCTAACCCTCTAATCCGAATCCTCTAACTCTAACCCCAACCCTCTGACTCTAACCCCCTAACCCCAACCCACCAGATGCTAATCCTAACCCCATCCCTCTAACTCTAACCCTAACCTTCTAACCCTTTAACTCTAACCCTCTAACCATTTAACCCTAACCCTCTAACTCTTACCCTAACCCTCTAATCCTAATCCTCAAAATCTAACCCTAATGCTCTAACCCTAACCCTCTAACTCTTACCCTCACCCTAACCCTCTAACCCTCTAACCCTCTAACCCTAATCCTCTAACTCTAACCCCATCCCACTAACTATAATCCTAACCCTCTGACTGTTTTAGAGACATAACTAACTACTGCACTCTGATATTGAATACTGTTATGCTGGGAGTAACGACTACAAAACCAACAATAAACAACAAAAAAACAATACACCCACATACACACATACACACCGCCCAAAACAAAAAAACAACCACAAAAAACAAACAATAAAGACACCTCATATAAACTAAACACAAACACATACAACACTAAACTACCACTATACCGATAATATATTATATACTATAAATCTCTTTACCTACACATCTATACTCTATTTCATTATTCAATTACATTATTAATTTCTCTTAACTCATTCTTGAATTTTTTTCTTTGATTCTTTCTCTATCGCTTTTTTTCTTTCATTTTTTAATCCTCTTATTTTTCTTCTACTCTTTTATAGATTTCTTATTATTTCTATCTTTAAATTATAATGTTATTAACTTTTTTATAATTTATATTTAAAAATCTCTTTCTTTAAATCAAAAATTTCCTTTTTTATTTTTAAACTCTTTATAACTCTTTTTTTTTTTTATTAATTTATTATTTCTTTTTTCTTACCTTTTCTCTTTGACTTACTCTTCACTTTATTTTACCTTTTATTATAAATTTACCTTGTGTTTTTTTTTGTGTCCTTTTATCTTTTAATTTTTTTTTTACCATATACTCTTCTCATACTTTTATTTTATTCTTTTTTCTTTTTTTTCTCTTATTTTTTTTCTTTTCTTCCTTAACTCTTTCTTTTTTTTTTTTTTCTTTATTTTTCTCTTATTGGTTTTCCTTTTTTTTTTTCTTTTCCTTTTTTTCTCTTTTTTATTATTTTCTTAACTCTTTTTTAACTCCTTAACTCTTTTCTTCTTTTACTTTGGAGTAAACTTATATCTTTTACTCTTGTCTTCTTTTTTCTTTTTTATTTTTTTTTTTTCTTATTTCCTTTTATTCTTTTAACTCTTTCTTCTTTTTGGATTTTTCCATTAATTTTTTTTTTTTTTTCTTTTCTCTTATCTTTAACTCTTAATTTTTTTGTCTTTTAACCCTCTAACTCTTCTTTCTTTCGTTTATTCTCTTGAACACTTAACCTTTTTTTTACTTCTTTTTTTATAACTCTTTTTGCACTCTTTTATCTTGTTTTATACTTTTTTTTTACACCTTATTTTATCTTTAACTCTTACTCTTTCCTCTTTCACTTTATCTTTTAACCTTCTCTTTTAACTCTTCTTAGTCTTCTCTTATATCTCTCTTTCATTATTAACTTCTTTTACTCTTAAAAAATCTTGATTATTATTATTTTATCAAATTAAAAACTACAAAAAACAAACCGTCCCCTTCAACCCAGACAAGAACCACAATTTACCACACCCCACAAAAAACCAACAAAAAGAAGCACAATAACAAAGACCTAAAGACCACACAGACAACCAAAAAAATCAAACACAGAAATCAACCAACACAAACATCAAATAAACAAACAACAAACCCACTAATAAACCCTCACAAATAATTATTACTCAAACAACATACAATCAACAAAAATCAACATAAAAAAACACAACACAAATGATTACAAAAAAACCTAACTAAAACTCCCTAATGTGGACTTTAGGTAGAACTTTAGGTAAACCATCACCACTGACGGAAGCTGCACCATTACTCAGTATTTTAAATCTTTGCTCCTTTGCCTCTGTCGGGCTGCCGGTCCCCTTCATCTTCTCACCTCTCACCTTTGTGTATTTTCTGTCTGTAGGAACAAGAAGATCCAAACAAACTGGCAACCAGCTGGCCGGACTATTACATCGACCGAATCAACTCCATGGCAGCTGTAAGTGACTTTCATCCCATTTTATTTATATATTTATTTCTTTATTTAATTGCAGACATGTGCAGAACGAAAGAAATCGCTTTGGATCGATTCGTTAAGTTACTAATTTTCATGTCCTTCATTTGTTTTCGACCGGATTCAAATTTTTACAATGGATTTGAATTGAAAATATCAAATCGATCCCAATTCGTTGTGAAGAAAAGCTGGTTCTATTCTATTCGAATTTCAGAAGACGATTATATTCCTTCTATTTTATTCTATTCTTTTCTAATCTGTTCTATTTTTTTTTCTATTCTGTTCCTTTCTTTTGTATTCTATTCTATTTTTTTCTATTCAAATCTTTCTATTTTATTATTTTACTTTCTATTTTTTTCTATTCCATTCTTTTGTATTATTTTCCTTTTATTTTGCATTCTATTTTATTCTTTTATTTTATTTTCTATTTTTTTCTATTCCATTCTTTTGTATTATTTTCCTTTATTTTGCATTCTATTTTATTCTTTTATTTTATTTTCTATTTTTTTCTATTCCATTCTTTTGTATTATTTTCCTTTATTTTGCATTCTATTTTATTCTTTTATTTTATTTTCTGTTTTTTTCTATTCCATTCTTTTGTATTATTTTCCTTTATTTTGCATTCTATTTTATTCTTTTATTTTATTTTCTATTCTATTCTGTTCTGTTTTACTCAATTTTTTTCCCTATATTTTATTATCTATTCTTTTATTTCATTTTCAAGTCTATTCTTTTATTCGTATTCTATTCTATAAAACTAGAAATCCTTTCGCAGCTAAAAACTGTCCCCGTAAATGTACATAAGTGTATTTAACGCCTTGCCGGGTTTTTGGCTCTGAGGAGAATGTTGTAGGAGCGTTTGTATTGACCAAATATCACAGGGAAGGGTCAAGTCGATTCTATTCTAATCTGTTCTATTTTCTTTTCTATTCTACTCTTTTCTTTTGTTTGCTATTCACATTTTTTCTATTCTTTCTGTTTTATTCTTTTATTTTCTGTTCTTTTCAATTCCATGCTTCTGTATTCTATTCCTTAATAAATATATATTTATAAGTGTATTTAATGCTTTGACGGGTTTTTGGCTTTGGGGAGAATGTTGTAGGAGCATTTGTATTGAGCAAATATCACCGGGAAGGGTCAAGTCGATTCTATTCTATTCTAATCTGTTCTACTTTTTTTTCTATTCTACTCTTTTTTCTTTTGTTTTCTATTAAATTTTTTTCTATTTTATTCTTTCTATTTTATTCTTTTATTTTCTATTCTATTCTTTTCCATTCTTTTGTATTATATTCCTTTATAAATATATATAAGTGTATTTAACGCCTTGCCGGGTTTTTGGCTTTGAGGAGGATGTTGTAGGAGCATTTGTATTGAGCGAATATCACCGGGAAGGGTCAAGTCGATTCTGTTCTAATCTGTTCTATTTTTTTTTCTATTCTACTCTTATGTATTCTATTTAAATGTATTCTATTCTATTCTTTCTATTTTATTCTCTATTCTTTTCTATTCCATTCTTCTGTATTCTATTCCTTTATAAATGTACATAAGTGTATTTAACGCCTTGCCGGGTTTTTGGATTTGAGGAGGATGTTGTAGGAGCGCTTGTATTGAGCGAATATCACCGGGAAAGGGTCAGGTCAATTCTATTCTATTCTAATCTGTTCTATTTTTTTCTATTCTACTCTTTTCTTTTGTTTTCTATTCAATTTTTTTCTATTCTATTCTTTCTATTTTATTCTTTTATTTTCTATTCTTTTCTATTCCATTCTTTAGTATTCTATTCCTTTATAAATATACATAAGTGTATTTAACGCCTTGCCGGGTTTTTGGCTTTGAGGAGGATGTTGTAGGAGCGTTTGTATTGAGCGAATATCACCGGGAAGGGTCAAGTCGATTCTATTCTAATCTGTTCTACTTTTTTTTCTATTCTACTCTTTTTTCTTTTGTTTTCTATTAAATTTTTTTCTATTCTTTCTATTTTATTCTTTTATTTTCTATTCTTTTCTATTCCATTCTTTAGTATTCTATTCCTTTATAAATATATATTAGTGTATTTAATGCCTTGCCGGGTTTTTGGCTTTGAGGAGGATGTTGTAGGAGCATTTGTATTGAGCGAATATCACCGGGAAGGGTCAAGTCGATTCTATTCTAATCTGTTCTACTTTTTTTTCTATTCTACTCTTTTTTCTTTTGTGTTCTATTCAATTTTTTTCTATTCTTTCTATTTTATTCTTTTATTTTATTCTATTCTTTTCTATTCCATTCTTTAGTATTCTATTCCTTTATAAATATACATAAGTGTATTTAACGCCTTGCCAGGTTTTTGGCCTTGAGAAGGATGTTGTAGGAGGGTTTTTTATTGACCGAATATCACCAGGGGAAGGGTCAAGTTTTCTTAGTTTTCTTAGTCTGTTGATTTATGATGGTATTGTGTTGTTGGACGTCACTTTATTCCGCAGATTATAATGAATGAGCATTGAACTGGAACAAATGGTTATTCTTTCATCAGGCCGCTAATAAAAAAAATTCCTCATCCATCACCGAGTGCGCGGTCCCCGGTGAGCCGCCATTTACCCTTCGGCAGCACCACTAGAGGAGACATTGTATGGGAAGATCACCCCGATAACAGGAGATTAGGGGGGGGAGGGGGGGTATAAGGGAAGTCCATGTACTCAACTGCATCCCATAGGCCAGAAATTTTGTTTCAATCTTTTCTCCTCCATCAGAGATGTGGTAATGTATAGGATAGATGCTTTACTGCACATTGATACAATGTAACAATGTGAATATCCACTTGAAGACCCGGCCTTTTCTTATACTAAAAAAAGTAAAAATCCGTATTTTGTAGACATGTGCACAATAGAAAAATTTGTTTTGTTTTGTTTCTGTTCGTTTCCGTTGATTCGTAACGATTCGTAATTTCGTAAGTCGTCGGTGTTCGTATTCGTAACGATTCGTATTTTCGTAAGAGTTATTTTTTCGTTGATTCGTTTTTCCGTTAGTTTAATTTTCGTTTATTCGAAATTCGGACGCATTCGTATTTTCGTAGATTTAGTTACATTCGTACTTTCGTAAGATTGATTTATTCGTACTTTCGTAACATTGTTTTCGTAGATTCGTAATCGGAGCATAATTCATAATGTTATGTAATGTGTATGCTATTATTACATTGTAAGAGACACGGAAAATTACGAATCGAAAAAAAAAGTTACGAATGTACGAATTTTTCGTTCAATACATTCGAGGCACGTTAAGCAGCGCCATTGTAAGGGACACGGAAAATTACCAATTCAACAAAAAAAAAGTTACGAATGTACGAATTTTTTCGTTCACTCCATTCGAAGCACGTTAACCGCTTCCCGACCGCCTCATGTAGATATACGTCTACAGAATGGCACGGGCAGGCAAAAGCACGTACCTGTACGTCCCCTTTAATTGCCTGCCCGTGGGTCGCGCGCACGCGCGCCAGCGGCGCTCTCGCGACCCGGTCGGGAGCTCCGTGACCCCGGCCGCGGGACCAGAGGACCCGATCGCCGCTGGTGTCCCGTGATCGGGTTACGGAGCTGAAGAACGGGGAGAGGTTTGTGTAAACAGACCTCTCCCCGCGCTTCCTACACTGCCTGTCATTGATCGGCTGTTCCCGGTCATCGGGAAAGCCGATCAATGATGTCAGACGTCAGCCCCGCCCCCTAATGTAAAAAAACACACACGTCACAGCCCATAAACCCTCCCCTCCCCCTAGTGGTTAACTCTTTCACTACAACTGTCATTTATACAGGAATTAATGCATTTAAATAGCACTGATTGCTGTATAAATGACAATGGTCCCAAAAATGTGTCAAAAATGTCCGATGTGTCCGCCAATAATGTCGCAGTCACAAAAAAAATCGCTGATCACCGCCATTACTAGTAAAAAAAAAACAATATTAATAAAAATGCTATAAAACTGTCCCCTATTTTGTAAACGCTATAACTTTTGCGCAAACCAATCAATAATCGCTAATTGTGATTTTTTTTTACCAAAAATATGTAGAAGAATACGTATCGGCCTAAACTGAGGAAAAAAAAAGTTTTTTTATATATTTTTTGGGGATATTTATTATAGCAAAAAGCAAAAAATGTTGCATTTTTTTCAAAATTGTCGCATTATTTTTGCTTATAGCGCAAAAAATAAAAACCGCAGGGGCGATCAAATACCACGAAAAGAAAGCTCTATTTGTGGGAAAAAAAGGACGCCAATTTTGTTTTGGGAGCCACGTCACACGACCGCGCAATTGTCAGTTAAATCGATGCAGTGCCGAATCGCAAAAAGGGGCCTGGTCCTTTGGCTGCATATTGGTCCGGGGCTGAAGTGGTTAAGCAGCGCCATTGTAAGGGACACGGAAAATTACCAATTAAACAAAAAAAAAAAGTTACGAATGTACGAATTTTTTCGTTCATTTTGATTTTCGTTGTTCCTGTTTTCGTTTTTTTCGGATTTTCTTCTTTCGTAGTTTCGTTGTTTTTCATATTCCTTCGATTCGATAATAAGTTATTCATTAAAATTTTTAGCGAATCATTCTTTCATTCGTACGATAACGAATGAACGAATATAACGAATTTTAACGGAAAACTAATAAAAACAAAACGAATTGCACATGTCTAGTATTTTGTGCTACAAAATTACTTAGAACCCCCAAACATTATATATATATATATATATATATATATATATATATATATATATATATATATTTTTAGCAGAGGCCATAGAGACTAAAATGGTACTTTAATGAATTAAAAAAAAAAAAAAAAAAACGCAATATACAATTGTGCTCATAAGTTTACATACCCTGGCAGAATTTATTATTTCTTGGCCATTTTTCAGAGAATATGAATGATAACACAAAAACATTTCTTTTAGTTTGTGTTTGGCTCCCTGTACTACTTTGGTCTGACTTTGATCCTACTTCAGCCCATTGACTATCATTGAAGTCGGATCGCCGTCTTGCCTGATCCGACTTTGGCATGCGACTTGTGCTCTGATGATCTTGAGGGGGGAACTCCACGCCCCCCCACTTCCCCCTCCAAGAGCATACCAGGCCCTGCGGTCTGGTATGGATTTTAGGGGGAACCCCCTACGCCGAAAAAACGGCGTGGGGGTCCCCCCCATAATCTATACCAGACCCTTATCCAAGCACGCAGCCCGGATAGTCAGGAAAGGGGGTGGGGACGTGCGAGCACCCCCTCCTCCTCCTGAGCCGTACCAGGCCGCATGCCCTCAACATGGGGGGGGGGGGATTTGGGGCAGGCGGGCGCACTGCAGCCCCCCCACCCCAAATCACCATGTCCCCATGTTGATGAGGACAAGGGCCTCTTCCCGACAACCCTGGCCGTTGGTTGTTGGGATCGGCGGTGGGGGGGCTTATCAGAATCCGGGAGCCCCCTTTAATAATGGGGCCCCCAGATACCGGCCCCCACCCTATGTGAATGAGTATGGGGTACATCGTACCCCTACACATTCACCTAGGGGAAAAAAAAGTGTCAATAAAAAAAAACACACTAGACAGGTTTTTAACGTAATTTATTAGGCAGCTCCGGGGGTCTCTTCCCACTTCTCCGCTCTCTCCAGCCTCTTTTCCCGCTCTCCGGTGTCTTCTGCCGGGCTCCTCGGCTATCTTCTGCTCTTTTGCCCGCTCTTTTGGTAGCGTTGGCCCGGTCTTCTCCGGTCGTCTTCTTCCCTCCGGTCTTCTTCCGATGTTGACACACCGCTCTCTTCCGCTGTGATGCCGTGTGCGCAGCGACTTATATAGGCATGGCCCATGGTCACCGGATGACCCCGCCCCTTATGACATCACCGCCCCATCATGCCCCGGGCGGTGACGTCATAAGGGGAAAGGACCCATTTTAGCCCTGGGGTGAAATGCTAGCCCACCCCTGGCCTCTGGAGGTGCTATTCTGCCTTTGGGGTGTCAGAGGGCTGTGATATGCAGTCCCACGGGAGGAGGAGGCAGGTTCCTATCCGTGTTCAGATTTGGCGAATTGTTCCCTGGCAGTGATGCGAGTTGGTGGGGGGGTGGGGGGGGCCGTGTCGTTGCTTTTCTCCAGCTGCTGCTGCTGTTTATTTTTTCCTGTAAACAGACAGTATATTTCTATGATTCATACGCCGCCTTTAGGAAATGCATAATGTTTAATTTACTGCACTATTTTCTGCTGCGACCGTTTTGCATGACGTCAATCCTTCCATCTGGAGATTTCAGGAAGTCATCATTATTTTAGTGCATCTTCCCATCCAACTTCAGCAGAAATACAGAAAACACATGGACACAATTCTACCTATCCTACCGTAACCATTTAATGCGTTTGGGGGTTGGTTGTGCCCCATTGCATGCCGAGGACAGAGGGTTACCTCCATAGTATAGATCAGCCTTTCTCAACTATTTGCCCCTATGGAGGGTACCAACACCCTTGATAAGTTACATTGACTAGAGAAGCACAAGCCTATATAGGACTTAGCATACCTTAGGATACCACTGCCAGGCTGCGGCCCCCCTTCTCCTGGGCCTCCATCCAACCCCTAACCTCCTACAGTGCCTTCCAGTTCCTATATTAACCCCATCATCCCACCGTGGCCCACAGTGCCCCCAGGCTCACTGAGATCCCTCTAAATCCTACAGTGACCCCCAGCCTGCTTCAGAACCTCAAGCCCTCCATAATGCCCTCAACCTCAAACAGTGTCCCAAAGTGCTGTCCCTAACCCACTCTACAACCCCCACCCCCCTCAGTGACACCTAACTCCATTCAGAGCCTTCCAGCATTTCAGGAACATTGTTCCTAACATTGTTCCTACAGATCACCGACTGTCACAGTAATGTACCATGAGTCGTAGATATAGTAATTATTAGCAGGGGTTCCTTGAGACCAGAAAGGAGTTTTAAAAGTCCCTCTATGTTAACAGGTTTAGAAAGGTTGGCCTACATGATAGAGCAGTCATTATCAACCAGGGGTCTGTGGATCGCTGGTTAAGGTTGGTGGAGGTCACCTTGAGCTGTGGTTGATTGACCTTTTATTCAATGGTGCAGGCATAGTTCTGGAACCAACACCGCTTGGCAGAGCCAAGGTTGGCCTACATGATAGAGCAGCCATTATCAACCAGGGCTCTATGGAAACCTGGTTGAGGTTGGCGGAGGCACCTTGAGCTGTGGTTGATTGACCTTTTATTCAATGGTACAGGCATAGTTCTGGAACCAACACCGCTTGGCAGAGCCAAGGTTGGCCTACATAATAGAGCAGCCAATATCAACCAGGGATCTATGGAAACCTGGTTGAGGTCGACTGAGGCACCTTGAGCTGTGGTTGATTGACCTTTTATTCAATGGTGCAGGCATAGTTCTGGAACCAAAACCGATTGGCAGAGCCAAGGTTGGCCTACATGATAGAGCAGCTATTATCAACCAGGGCTCTATATAAACCTGGTTGAGGTTGGTGGAGGTTGCCTTGAGCTGTGGTTGATTGACCTTTTATTCAATGGTACAGGCATAGTTCTGGAACCAACACCGCTTGGCAGAGCCAAGGTTGGCCTACATGATAGAGCAGCCATTATCAACCAGGGCTCTATGGAAACCTGGTTGAGGTTGGCGGAGGCACCTTAAGCTGTGGTTGATTGACCTTTTATTCAATGGTACAGGCATAGTTCTGGAACCAACACAGCTTGGCAGAGCCAAGGTTGGCCTACATGATAAAGCAGCCATTATCAACCAGGGCTCTACGGAAACCTGGTTGAGGTTGGCGGAGGCACCTTGAGCTGTGGTTGATTGACCATTTATTCAATGGTACAGGCATAGTTCTGGAACCAACACCGCTTGGCAGAGCCAAGGTTGGCCTACATGATAGAGCAGCCATTATCAACCAGGGCTCTATGGAAACCTGGTTGAGGTTGGCGGAGGCACCTTGAGCTGTGGTTGATTGACCTTTTATTCAATGGTACAGGCATAGTTCTGGAACCAAAACCGATTGGCAGAGCCAAGGTTGGCCTACATGATAGAGCAGCTATTATCAACCAGGGCTCTATATAAACCTGGTTGAGGTTGGTGGAGGTTGCCTTGAGCTGTGGTTGATTGACCTTTTATTCAATGGTACAGGCATAGTTCTGGAACCAAAACCGCTTGGCAGAGCCAAGGTTGGCCTACATGATAGAGCAGCTATTATAAACCAGGGCTCTATATAAACCTGGTAGAGGTTGGTGGAGGTCGCCTTGAGCTGTGGTTGATTGACCTTTTATTCAATGGTACAGGCATAGTTCTGGAACCAACACCACTTGGCAGAGCCAAGGTTGGCCTACATGATAGAGCAGCCATTATCATCCAGGGCTCTATGGAAACTTGGTTGAGGTTGGTGGAAGCACCTTGAGCTGTGGTTGATTGACCTTTTATTCAATGGTACAGGCATAGTTCTGGAACCAAAACCGCTTTGGCAGAGCCAAGGTTGGCCTACATGATAGAGCAGCCATTATCAACCAGGGCTCTATGGAAACCTGGTTGAGGTTGGTGGAGGTCACCTTGAGCTGTGGTTGATTGACCTTTTATTCAATGGTACAGGCATAGTTCTGGAACCAACACCGCTTGGCAGAGCCAAGGTTGGCCTACATGATAGAGCAGCTATTATCAACCAGGGCTCTATGGAAACCCGGTTGAGGTTGGTGGAGGCACCTTGAACTGTGGTTGATTGACCTTTTATTCAATGGTACAGGCATAGTTCTGGAACCAACACCGCTTGGCAGAGCCAGCGACGGGATGATGATAGTTTTAGCTCTCTGTAAGGGCGGCATTTTTTCCATTGACACCCAATGGTTTTAGGCATTGTTTCCTGAGACCAGAAAATTATTTTACCGGTTCCTCTGGGTTAAAACATTACACACCGATTGGTGGATGGTGAAGGTTTTTTAATCCAGCTATGGACATACTAGAGAAACAAATAATACAGCTTCATACACACACAGCCTCAACCTCACCATATTATGAAGCAACAGTATGACGTTACTACAGCCCAGAGGGGAGCCTGGTTAAATGACATATCAAAGTCACGTGACTAGCCTATCATCCAATCACAG
This sequence comes from Lithobates sylvaticus, assembly GCA_028564925.1. Taxonomy (NCBI): domain Eukaryota; kingdom Metazoa; phylum Chordata; class Amphibia; order Anura; family Ranidae; genus Lithobates; species Lithobates sylvaticus. Next base: position 11,676,249 of record CM053028.1, read on the forward strand.
AGTTCTCTATGTTGTATTAAGCAAAGAGAACTCTATGGAACAGTGCAGCCTCCACAGCGTGACCTGCATTTTATGAATGGCCTATAAAATGGAGAGCGGATAGATATATTTACTCTCCACGATAAATAGGACTCTTTGTTCCCCATTCTTATAAAACTACTCATGGGAATGAGCTCAGTGCTAATAGGTTATAGGTTCCCTTTATATCAGGCCCTGTGCAAAAATAAAGAGTCAGAATAGAATAAGGCCATGACTTCAGAAGAGACTTGGAGACTGTTCACACACATGGTAGACGACCCATTCATAGCACAGGAAGATGTCGGTTTCATTGTTCGCAGCAGGGTAGAAAGGGGTCAGCATATGCAAATACAGCTGCTACCGGCCTCCCTTCCCATTATAAAACCTCTCCTGCCATCGCAATAGTTTAGTCCTGAGTACGGAACGGGCCGCAGATATAATCGGGGACTGTCCCTTCCTTGTCCACACCTGTCGTATTATGCAATGATGAACTGTGAATAATTTAGCAGCTTCACGGCTGTTGAGAGATGGGGAGTGATTTTGGGGGGGGGGGGGGGGGGCAGCTGCACCGACTGACATCCAGGAGCCAGAGACCCGGCATGTGGAGGGTCCGAGGTTTCACCATTTCCCAGGACATCTGGAAAATATTGCCAGGGCTTCAGCTACACAGCTGTTCCCAGAACTACCAGCATTTAACCCGTCGGGAGCGTGCTTGGTGGAGAAACAACAACAATCACGTTTGATCGTGGCGATGAGAGAATGGGGTCGATAATAAGACCATAATCGACAACAATCACGTTAATGTATTCTAGTAAAGTTAGTCTGTAAACTAAGGCGATGAGAGAATGGGGTCGATAATAAGACCATAATAAGGCCCCAGCCTATGGGGACCTAAATGTATAACTTAGCTAAATGAATCAACCTAATAAAAGATTCAGTCTACTCCGGTTTTTGGTACACTGTATGGCCAAAAGTTGGTGAACCGCTGACCATATTGGGCTTGCTGGGCATCCCATTCCAAAATCATGGCCATTATAATAGAGTTATCCTTCTTCGTGGCTTTACCATGCTCAGCTCTTCTGGGAAGGCTTTCCACAAGATTTTTGAGGGTGTCTGTTGGAATTTGTGGCTATTTGTCATGTACTGATGTTGGATAAGAAGACTTGGATCACCAATCGGCATTCCAATTCATCCGAAAGGTGGTCAGTAGGGTTGAAGTCAGGTCTTAGTGCAGGACACTCGCGTTCCTCCACAACAAACTCACCAAACTATGTCTTTATGTCTCCACTCTTCATTTATCACCAAATGAAAGCCCAATTTGTCCTGAAAAAAAAAAAACGCGGTATAATCCACCCGGATGCACAAAGTAGTTGTGATGATAAGTACGATGTTACTAATGTAGCGGCCATAACCCTCGATGGGGCGGCCTTGACTTTTGGGCTTACCGGTTACCTCCGCTTTGCTTGTTCTTCCAGGTCTAGGGGTTCCCAGGGTTGGTACCCAACAACTTCGGACGCCGACACCATAAAAGTCCTTTAGAAAGGTTTTTATTTGCAGGGGTAACATCCAACAGACACAGTCTTATGTGGGAACAGAGGGCAAGGGTGAAGAAACTCAGGCACTTTGAACTGCTAGGCATATAAAAGTCTCTAATGCCAACCCAGAGAGTAGCCACTCGCAGCTGGGCGCTTCAAAGCTGAACAAATCTCTAGCCAGAGATTATGGCAGTCAGGGACTTGAATTCGGAATTTGCAAAGTCTCTGACCTTGAGTTAAAGTAGAATTCAGAAGTAAACAGGAACCTTTCCTCAGTACTTGGAACGTTATCCGTCTCCTTGACAGTACTGGGAAATGTGGATTCTCTAGTGTCCTTGACAACCCAGCAACCGGGCACTTCTCAGGATGCCAGCTTGTTGGCCCTCCTCCAAAGAGTCCTCCCTCGGTCGCCTACACGAGCAGCGGTGCCCCTCCAAGTTGAGAGCGCACCTGGACGCCTTGAATCCTCCCTCAGTTACTGCGCCTCGGACCAGCTGGTTCTGAGACTCGGGAATAGATGGATCCTTGCCCCAGACCATGAGGGTCTGTGGGGCTAGTCAGGCTAACCATGTTGCGGGGCGGCACACGCCTAGACCGGGACCCCTCGCGGGGCTACCCCGGTCTAGATCCAGGAACAGGCACCCAGGCCATGAAAAACGAACCCCGAACACGTGACCCCAGCCTCTTAAGTACCCCTCCCCAGACTCCTCTGCGGGGGCCAAACGCACCCACTGATTGGCTCCGGGGAAAGTTGATACCCAAAACGTCCAACCAGGCCTGGTTCCAAGCCCGTCACGTGCACCCAACTGTTCACATGACCAGCCAGAACCCCAACACAGCCCAGCCGAACTGATGCCAAGGTCAACCTACATAATTAACTCTTATGCCTCGTACACACGATCGGACTTTGTCCGCCGGACTAACCTACATAATTAACTCTTATGCCTCGTACACGCGATCGGACTTTGTCCGCCGGACCTAGGACAAACCGCCGGACTTTCCGAGCGTGTGACTTGCCCACACATGTCCGGACTTCTCCGGCGGACAATCCGCGGGAAAAAGTCAGCGGGAAAATGAACGGACTTGCCCACACACGGAGCAAAGTCCGTTCATTTAGAACGTAACTGCAGGTAGACGGGGCTAGTGAAGGCAGTGACTGCCGCCGCGATAGCCCCGTCACCTGGCATGGATTTAAAAGGAATCCCTACGCCGAAAAAACGGCGTGGGGGTCCCCCCCAAATCCATCTCAGACCCATGTTGATGAGGATAAGGGCCTCTTCCCGACAACCCTGGCCGTTGGTTGTCGGGGTCTGCGGGCGGGGGGATTATCGGAATCCGGGAGCCCCCTTTAATATAAGGGGGCCCCCAGATCCCGGCCCCCCACCCTATGTGAATGAGTATGGGGTACGATGTACCCCTACCCATTCACCTAAGGTGTAAAGTGTAAATTAAAAAACCACACAATTTTTTTTAAATATTTTATTGCACTGCTCCGGGGGTCTTCTTCCGTCTTGGGGGGTCTTCTCGCCGGACTCCTCTGCTATTTACCTAGCTCTTTTACCGAGCAGAGGAGCCCGGCTACATTCTTCGTCGTCGCCGCTGTCGTCTGGGGGTCTCGATCCGCCTTCGGGGGTCTTCCGGGGTCTCTTCTGTTGTTGCCGCTGTCGTCGCTTTCTGTGCCGCCGCCTTCTTCTTCTTCTTCTTCTTCTTCTTCTTCTTCTTCTTCCGATGTTGACTCGTCGCTCTCTCTGGCCGGAATGGCAGAGCCGCGCTGTGCTGGGACTTACATAGGGACAAGGAGGCGGGGTCACATGCTCCTGTCACATGGTGACCCCGCCCCCTATGATGTCACAGTCCCGGAGGATGCTGGGACTGTTGTCGGGGCCGGGGTTGTCGGGAAGAGGCCCTTGTCCTCATCAACATGGGGACAAGGTGCTTTGGGGTGGGGGGGCCCTACGCCGTTTTTTCGGCGTGGGGATTCCCTTTAAATCCATACCAGGTGACTGGGCTAGCGCGGCGGCATTCACTGCCTTCGCTAGTCCCGTCTACCTGAAGTCACGTTCTAAATGAACGGACTTTCCGATGATCGGCAAGTCCGTTCATTTCCAAAAGTCCGGCGGACTAGCATACAGACCGCGGGATTGTCCGCCGGACTGCTAAGTCCAGCGGACAATTTTAAAACAAAACTTAAAACCTAGTCCGCCGGACTTTTGGCGCCAAAAAGTCCGCCAGCGCCCACACACGCGCGGATTGTCCGGCGGACATTCCCGCGGGAAAGTCCGCTCGTGTGTACGCCGCATTAGAACCAATTTACTGTTCTTTAGAGAAAATAACTAAATTTACACGTAGCTGACACCTTGCAAAAGTGTCACCGCTACACTAACACATGTCAAAGTTGCCAAATTGTGCTTAGGCATTCAGATTTGTTTTACCCGCAGGCATTAAGGGGTTAAATAAAAGTTTTTGAGCCCCGAAGTTCAGCTAGATCTGTGGAGGTTAAAAAATAGTGAAGACGTGATCTTTTTCGTGATTTCAGCAGGTTGTGTTTTCTGGATCCAATGCCGGATCTGCCACAGAATGTCATTGGTGTTGGGATGTTTGATACATTGTAACCATTGATTGATGGGAGTCATTATGATGTCATAGAGCCGTTTTTGCTGTCTTTGCTCCCACAGATGCAGACTCTGTACGCCTTCGATGAGGAAGACACGGAGATGAGGAATAAAATAGTGGAAGATCTGAAGACGGCACTGCGCACCCAGCCCATGAGGTATGGTGACCCCTACTGTTCAGAGGTCAGAATGCATGTCATGTGATGCACCTTTCCTGTGAGGATCCCCCTTATGTCATCAATGTGGAAGCTGCATCATCAAAGAGGAACTCCGGAATCAGTAAATATTGTTTATATCAGTGGTGGTCAACTTTGTTGATATGAAGGGCCTCACGTGTGGCCCTCCGACATCACCAAAGGGCCCCAGATAAATTTGAGGGAATATTCGGTGTCAGGTATGGCAGATCATACAACAGGATATAGTCAAAGACTATGGACATGATAAGGAGATGGTCAGAGACTGGAAACATGATACAAGAGATGGTTAGAGACGGCAGACATGATACAAGAGATGGTCAGAGACTGCAGACATGATACAAGAGATGGTCAGAGACGGCAGACATGATACAAGAGATGGTCAGAGACGGCAGACATGATACATGAGATGGTCAGAGACGGCAGACATGATACATGAGATGGTCAGAGATGGCAGACATGATACATAAGATGGTCAGAGACTGCAGACATGATACAAGAGATGGTCAGAGACTGCAGACATGATACAAGAGATGGTCAGAGACTGCAGACATGATACAAGAGATAATCAGAGACTGCAGACATGATACAGGAGATGGTCAGAGACTGCAGACATGATACAGGAGATGGTCAGAGATTGCAGACACGATGCATGAGATGGTCAGAGACTGCAGACATGGTACAGGAGATGGTCAGAGATTGCAGACATGATACAGGAGATGGTCCGAGACTGCAGACATGATACAGGAGATGGTCAGAGACTGCAGACATGATACATGAGATGGTCAGAGACCGCAGACATGATACAAGAGATGGTCAGAGACTCTGGACCTAATAGAGGGGGAGTCATAGACTAGAGACATGATACAAGAGATAGTGGGCGATACCACAGCCTTCTGTTCTCAGGAAGCTATGTACAGCACCCTGACACCCCCCTCCCCCAGCCATGATCTGCCTGTATTGCATAGAGATGCACATATACCCAGTGTTGACAAGGTATGTGAAAAAAAAAACCAAGAAAACACTAAAGTTTTATTTAATAATTGAATTAGCATGTTGATGGGGAAGTGTGTGTGTGTGGGGGGGGGGGGGGGGGGGTCGGGGAAGGCAAAATATAAGTAGATTACACTTCAGCTTTGATACAATGTAATAAAGCCTCTCATTGGAGCCGATGTGTGATGAGTGCGGAGCATTCGATTCATCATCTCAGGCCTCCTCCGCTCGGCACGATAAATGGCTCTTTTTGTAAGCGCTGATTATCATCTGTTTGTTGCGGGGAGAGAGACGCTTTCTGGGTCATTAACCTTAATAACGAGATAATTGGCGAGGAAATCTTCCCACACTAATTATTTAATTTTAACAAAGCTGGCCGAGGTTTTCCATCCAGTCTCTATGAACGGCGGCGGAAATGTAATGTTAACCCCTTCTGCTCTCGGCGGGGGAACCGGACCAAGCCGAAAAAAACATCTTAAAGGGGAACTGGAGGATAATGTTGAACCTCTTGCCTACTCGAAACTACTGTAACCCCCCCCCCCCCCCCCACCCCAGTATATATATTCTGAAAGAATAGACCCTGGAGAATAAAATGGCGTTTTTTTTTGTCACATGTTATAGACTAAAATGAAGATAACACCCAATTCACATGTGTGGTGGGATTGGGCCTGTTTATTGCAGGTCTACCCCAATGTCTCCTCTACCCTCCAACCTAGCTAGTCAAGCACAGATCTTGCTTGAGTAGCTGCATCCTTGGCTACACTAGCCGAGGGGAGAGACCGCTGTGACCCCGGAAGTGATGTGATGCATGTTACTTCCGGGGTCATTGATCACAGTGCGGATCAGAGAATGGATGTTCCCCGAGTTCCTCCTGTTCTCATTGTACAAGCAGTTTCCCAGTCCCCGGCTCCCCAGAGGCCAGTTTATTGTCTGTCTATTGTCTGACTCTATGGGGCTTAACTGTGCCCAGTGTGAGTAGAAAAAGTACATGACACCCTAAATTCAATAGGAGGAGGAATAGTCCCCCATCATTGGTATCAGTCAGAGGAATAGTGCCCCAGAGGTGTCAGTGGGAGGAATGTGCCCCATTATTGGTGTCAGTGGGAGGAATAGTGCCCCATCATTGGTATCAGTGAGAGGAATAGTGTCCCATCATTGGTGTCAGTGGCAGGAATAGTGTCCCATCATTGGTGTCAGTGGGAGGAATAGTGCCCCATTGTTGGTGTCAATGGAAGGAATAGTGTCCCATCATTGGTGTCAGTGGCAGGAATAGTGCCCCATCATTGGTGTCAGTGGGAAGAATAGTGCCCCATTATTGGTGTCAGTGGGAGGAATAGTGCCCCATTGTTGGTGTCAATGGAAGGAATAGTGCCCATCATTGGTGTCAGTGGAAGGAATAGTGCCCCATCATTGGTGTCAGTGGAAAGAATAGTGCCCCATTGTTGGTGTCAGTGAAAGGAATAGTGCCCATCATTGGTGTCAGTGGAAGGAACAGTGCTCCACCATTGGTGTCAGTGGGAGGAATAGTGCCCCATCGTTGGTGTCAGTGGAAGGAACAGTGCCCCATCATTGGTGTCAGTGGGAGGAATAGTGCCCCATTGTTGGTGTCAGTGGAAGGAACAGTGCCCCATCATTGGTGTCAGTGGGAGGAATAGTGTCTCGTCGTTGGTGTCAGTGGAAGGAACAGTGCCCCACCATTGATGTCAGTGGGAGGAATAGTGCCCCATCATTGGTGTCAGTGGAAGGAACAGTGCCCCATCATTGGTGTCAGTGGGAGGAATAGTGCCCCATCGTTGGTGTCAGTGGAAGGAACAGTGCCCATCATTGGTGTCAGTGGGAGGAATAGTGCACCATCATTGGTGTGAGCAGTGGGTGGAGCTCCACTTTATGTACAGATGGATTTTGCCTCCCTTGTCTTGTAAGGGCTCAGCTATACTGCTGCTCCTCTGAAAAGCAATCCGCGGTTGATCGCTTTTCAGAGGGCGTTTAAGAAGTGGCGAGAAGCTGATATGTCGTCTTCTCACCTCTTGCTTTAACCCTCAAAAAGCCGGCCTGTTGCAGGGTGAGTTGCGGCATTATTCACTGAAGTGGGTTACGTCCGGTGTCAGTACCACCCGCTGTGTACTGCCACGACCAATCACATCCCCTAGTTTTGGTAGGCGGTTGAGGAGGGGGCAGTAAAACAGCCGCTCAATTGCCTGCTTTTACTACCCCATGTGAATGACCCCCAAGTGTCTTGCTGAACGCAATGGCGCAGCGCAAGCTTCGTATATTAATGGTCGGAACGCGTTGTTTACAATCCCTCGGCATAACGAACCTACGGAGGCCGCGTCTTATCCTAATTGGCCGATGCCTAATGCAACTCAATCCGTTTTAAAAATCACAAATAAAAACGTGTTTATGAGTTGGCGCGGAAAGCGGATCCGAGCTTGGAGAACCGCCACCTAAGAACCACCGTCTGAGTCATCTTCGGATCCTCCCACGTCGGGGGAGGGGGGGAGGGGGGACTGGCCCTGGCGGACAACCTCACTACCTGGAGAAAGGGAGCCCTAGACACCCCCCTCCCCCCCTCCGCGGCTGCGTTCATCCGCTGAACCGCGATCGTCTCATCTGTTAATAATCAGAAGGCGTATCAGCGACGCTTCGCGGGGTCGCCGCCGTGCGCTCGGCTAAACTCTTCTTTTAAGCCTTTTGGCAGCGACTTAAAACCTTTTTAATAGCTGGAAGCGGCCAAGTTTCTCGTTAAGGGCCCGCGTCCCGGCTAATTTCCAGAGACTCAACCCGTTGGCTGCCAAGCGGGCGCGCCGCCAGCGGCCCCGGAGCTCCGGCCAATCCCCTACATGCTAATGGTAATAATACTGGGGGGGGGAGCCGCAAGCCGTTAACGAGCAGCAGCCCCCGCAATGTATATAAATAATACAGGAAGAGCGATGACATCATCACTTTAATACAGGTGTGTTATAAAGATGGAAATCTGGACTCAATCAGGACGGGAGCGCCAAACGCGCTATCGCCGCGTGATTTCGCTCCTTCCACGTCGAGCGGGATGTCAAAAGGTTAGGAAGACAATGGTGAGTCACATGGAGGTCGTGTTCTGAACGCGCGCCGTGTATTAGAAACCGTTATCAATTATTTATAATAAAATAAAGTTTGATACTGTTGCGTCTTAGCGCTGCTGATTTCCTGCAGGCCTCTTTCTGCCAATGTACCCTTCAGCGATGGTCCAGAGATGGTCCAGCGATGGTCCAGCGATGGTCCAGCGATGGTCCAGCGATGGTCCAGCGATGGTCCAGCGATGGTCCAGCGATGGTCCAGCGATGGTCCAGTGATTGTCCAGAGATGGTCCAGAGATGATCCAGAGATGGTCCAGGGATGGTCCATTGATGGTCCAGCTATGGTCCAGCGATGGTCCAGTGATGGTCCAGGGATGGTCCAGCGATGATCCAGAGATGGTTCAGAGATGGTCCAGGGATGATCCAGAGATGGTCCAGTGATGGTCCAGTGATGGTCCAGAGATGGTCCAGAGATGGTTCAGGGATGGTCCAGCGATGGTCCAGAGATGGTCCAGCGATGGTCCAGAGATGGTCCAGCGATGGTCCAGCGATGGTCCAGGGATGGTCCAGAGATGGTCCAGGGATGGTCCAGGGATGGTCCAGCGATGATCCAGCGATGATCCAGAGATGGTCCAGTGATGGTTCATCGATGATCCAGAGAACTGTTATCAATTATTTATAATAAAATACAGTTTGATACTTTGTTGCGTCTCGGCGCTGCTGATTTCCTGCAGGCCTCTTTTTGCCAATGTACCCTCCAGCGATGGTCCAGCGATGGTCCAGCGATGGTCCAGAGATGGTCCAGCGATGGTCCAGAGATGGTCCAGAGATGGTCCAGAGAGGGTCTAGCGATGGTCCAGCGATGGTCCAGAGATGGTCCAGGGATGGTCCAGCGATGATCCAGTGATGGTCCAGCGATGGTCCAGCGATGGTCCAGCGATGATCCAGAGATGGTCCAGTGATGGTTCAGCGATGATCCAGCGATGGTCCAGCGATGATCCAGAGATGGTCCAGGGATGATCCACCGATGGTCCAGCGATTGTTCAATGATGGTTCAGCGATGATCCAGAGATGGTCCAGCGATGATCCAGCGATTGTTCAGTGATGGTTCAGCGATAATCCAGAGATGATCCAGCAATGATCCAGAGATGATCCAGCGATGGTCCAGCGATGCTCCAGCGATGGTCCAGAGATGGTTCAGGGATGATCCAGCGATTGTTCAGTGATGGTTCAGCGATAATCCAGAGATGATCCAGCGATGATCCAGAGATGGTCCAGTAATGGTCCAGCGATGGTCCAGAGATGGTCCAGAGATGGTTCAGGGATGATCCAGCGATGGTCCAGCGATGATCCAGAGATGGTTCAGTGATGGTTCAGCGATGATCCAGCGATTGTTCAGTGATGGTTCAGCGATAATCCAGAGAAGATCCAGAGATGGTCCAGCGATGATCCAGCGATTGTTCAGTGATGGTTCAGCGATAATCCAGAGAAGATCCAGCGATGATCCAGAGATGGTCCAGGGATGCTCCAGCGATGCTCCAGCGATGGTCCAGCGCGTGTGGCCACTATAACAATGAAGGAGGGGAAAACGTTCAGATTTGGGGGTTTGCGGTGAATGCAGGTTGGCAGGTTTCCGTTCCCGAAGCAGCGCGTTCGGTTCTGACATTTTATGTCGATGGAGATTCTCTGGCGCCGCTCTCCTGGCATAACGTGACCTGTTGCTATTTCGGGAAGTTCCCGCTTCCCTGCGAGCACCGCCTGCTTTTTTTGGCGGCAGCGGCGAGTCCTACGCGCGCCGGCGATCTGTCCTTCCAGCTTACACGCCCGCCTTGTTGCCTTGGAAATAAAATGGTTTACAGAAAACAGTGGCCTCGGTTCGCTTCTGCTTTTTTGCTCTTGTTCCCGAACCAAAAAAAAAAGAACAGAGAATTCCAGATGTTGAGATTCCATGGACCGGGACCCGGCCAACCCGGCCAACGCTGGAGAGGCTCCACATCCAATACTGAGGGGGGGAGGGGGGACGGCTCCATCCAGGAACACATTCGTTATTTCTCTGCTGAATAACAACCAAAATATTTGGCCATGAATCCTCATTACCGCTCCCCAAAAATCTGCTTCACTGGGGAGCACATCACCCCTCACAATGGGCACAGCAGGTGTAGAGACCCGGGAAATCAGCACAGGGATGGTGGGACCCCCTCACTATGGGCCCAGCAGGTGTACAGACCTGGGAACTCAGTACAGGGATAGTGGGAACCCCTCATAATGGGCACAGCGGGTGTACAGACCCGGGAACTCAGCACAGGGATAGTGGGAACCCCTCATAATGGGCACAGCGGGTGTACAGACCCGGGAACTCAGCACAGGGATAGTGGGAACCCCTCATAATGGGCATGGCAGGTGTACAGACCCGGGAACTCAGCACAGGGATGGTGGGAACCCATCATAATGGGCACAGCAGGTGTACAGACCCGGGAACTCAGCACAGGGATGGTGGGAACCCCTCATAATGGGCACAGCAGGTGTACAGACCCGGGAACTCAGCACAGGGATGGTGGGAACCCCTCATAATGGGCATGGCAGGTGTACAGACCCGGGAAATCAGCACAGGGATGGTGGGAAACCCCTCATAATGGGCATGGCAGGTGTACAGACCCGGGAAATCAGCACAGGGATGGTGGGAACCCCTCATAATGGGCAAGGCAGGTGTACAGACCCAGGAACTCAGCTCAGGGATGGTGGGAACCCCTCATAATGGGCACAGCAGGTGTACAGACCCAGGAACTCAGCACAGGGATGGTGGGAACCCCTCATAATGGGCACAGCAGGTGTACAGACCTGGGAACTCAGCACAGGGATGGTGGGAACCCCTCATAATGGGCACAGCGGGTGTACAGACCTGGAACTCAGCACAGGGATGGTGGGAACCCCTCATAATGGGCACAGCGGGTGTACAGACCCGGGAACTCAGCACAGGGATGGTGGGAACCCCTCATAATGGGCACAGCGGGTGTACAGACCTGGGAACTCAGCACAGGGATGGTGGGAACCCCTCATAATGGGCACAGCGGGTGTACAGGCCTGGGAACTCAGTACAGGGATGGTGGGAACCCCTCATAATGGGCACAGCAGGTGTACAGACCCTGGAACTCAGCACAGGGATGGTGAGAACCCCTCATAATGGGCACAGCAGGTGTACAGACCTGGGAACTCAGTACAGGGATGGTGGGAACCCCCTCATAATGGGCACAGCAGGTGTACAGACCCGGGAACTCAGTACAGGGATGGTGGGAACCCCTCATAATGGGCACAGCAGGTGTACAGACCCTGGAACTCAGCACAGGGATGGTGAGAACCCCTCATAATGGGCACAGCAGGTGTACAGACCTGGGAACTCAGCATGGGGATGGTGAGAACCCCTCATAATGGGCACAGCAGGTGTACAGACCTGGGAACTCAGTACAGGGATGGTGGGAACCCCTCATAATGGGCACACCAGGTGTACAGACCCGGGAACTCAGCATGGGGATGGTGAGAACCCCTCATAATGGGCACAGCAGGTGTACAGACCCGGGAACTCAGCACAGGGATGGTGGGAACCCCTCATGATTGGCACAGCAGGTGTAACTGGATGGACTGGTGTCTTTTTTCAACCTTACTAACTATGTAACTGTAAAATAAATACACAAATAAATAAAAAATATATAAATTCAATAAATTAATAACAATAAATAAATAGTTAACCCTTACCCCTTAAAAAAAAAAAATAATAATAATAAATAACTAGTCACCCTAACACAAAAATAATAATAATTACTATTATTATTGTATTTTTTTGATTGAGTTTGGGTGTTGTTATTTTATAATTATTATGATGATGATTATTATTATTATTAATTATATGAATAATAATAAATACACATATAAATAAAAAATAAATAAATTCAATAAATTAATACTAAGTAACAATAAATAAATAGTTAACCCTTACCCCTTAAAAAAAAAAAATAATAATAAATAACTAATCACCCTAACCCTAACACAAAAGTAATAATAATAATTATTATTAATGTATTTTTTTGTTTGAGTTTGGGTGTTGTTTTATTATTATTTTTTGATTATTATTATAATAATAATAATAATAATAATACTATGATTATTATTATTATATCTTTAATATATTTTAAGGTTAGAGGTTAATTATTATTTATTAATGTATTATTACATATTTTTCATTTATTTTACTTATTTATGATGATTTCTAGTTATTTGTGTATTTATTTTACATTTATTTATTCATATAGTATTACAATTTTTTTTTTTTTTTTTACTTTTTTGTTTTCATTTGAGCAGAATGGCGCGTTTCCGATAATTTTTATGGGAATACAAACGCGTCAGTAACGACAGGGACTCTTCAAATCTCCATTCCTATGATGACGGGGAAGAGTTTGGCATCCAGATCCCGGAATCCGCTCCGTCTTCTTGTTAGGGGTGTAAGGATGATGACCCAATGAAGTCGTCACTGACCGAAATACCAAAGGAAGGTCTCCTCCAGCCGAGCCCATCCTTCTGAGAATTCGGCTGATCGGGGAGGGGGGGTCCAGCACCAGATGGGGGGGGGGCATGTTTGCACCCCCATCATATACGTCTATCTGGGGGATCCGTTTCCTGATTGTGCTTTGCTGTTCCTCTCTCAGTCTTATCAGATCCCCTCAGACTGGCAAACAATTCTGATTTCTCGGGAGCTAATTGGTCTTATCTCATCGTCTCTCCAGCAGGACCGCCGAGCACTTCCTGAGCTGCAGTCATTTCTGAGGACGTTATTTTCTGGATCGTTTTCCAGGAAGATGGAAAGATCCACGCTGGCCCATTCCGGAGGGGGGGGGGGTCACCAAACATTTAATTAGGATACAAATAATCACAGGCCCCCTAAAAATTGCTTTTATAAGTGAAGCCCCTCCCCCATTATATCAGAAGCCCAACCCCCCCCCCCCCACCCCAATGGCACCAGACCCCTTCCCTTCACATCAGAGTCTCCCCTTTGCCCCAGATTCTCTCCTTTATATCAGAAGCCCACTATGACATCAGAGCTCGACCCCCCCTTCCATCAGGGTCCTGATCATGGTCCTTCTTATATCAGTGTCCTCATCTGAGTCCCCCCCTTATATCAGTGTCCTCATCTGAGTCCTCCCCTTATATCAGTGTCCTCATCTGAGTCCCCCCTTATATCAGTGTCCTCATCCGAGTCCCCCCTTATATCAGTGTCCTCATCTGAGTCCCCCCTTATATCAGTGTCCTCATCTGAGTCCTCCCCTTATATCAGTGTCCTCATCTGAGTCCCCCCCTTATATCAGTGTCCTCATCCGAGTCCCCCCTTATATCAGTGTCCTCATCCGAGTCCCCCCCTTATATCAGTGTCCTCATCCGAGTCCCCCCTTATATCAGTGTCCTCATCCGAGTCCCCCCTTATATCAGTGTCCTCATCCGAGTCCCTCCCCCTTATATCAGTGTCCTCATCTGAGTTCCCCCCCCCCTTATATCAGTGTCCTCATCTGAGTCCCCCCCTTATATCAGTGTCCTCATCTGAGTCCTCCCTTATATCAGTGTCCTCATCCGAGTCCCCCCTTATATCAGTGTCCTCATCCGAGTCCCCCCTTATATCAGTGTCCTCATCCGAGTCCCCCCTTATATCAGTGTCCTCATCCGAGTCCCCCCTTATATCAGTGTCCTCATCTGAGTCCTCCCCTTATATCAGTGTCCTCATCCGAGTCCCCCCCCCCTTATATCAGTGTCCTCATCTGAGTCCCCCCTTATATCAGTGTCCTCATCCGAGTCCCCCCTTATATCAGTGTCCTCATCCGAGTCCCCCCTTATATCAGTGTCCTCATCTGAGCCCCCCCTTATATCAGTGTCCTCATCTGAGTCCCCCCCCCCTTATATCAGTGTCCTCATCTGAGTCCCCCCCTTATATCAGTGTCCTCATCTGTGTCCCCCCTTATATCAGTGTCCTCATCTGAGTCCCCCCCTTATATCAGTGTCCTCATCCGAGTCCCCCCCCCCCTTATATCAGTGTCCTCATCCGAGTCCCCCCTTATATCAGTGTCCTCATCCGAGTCCCCCCTTATATCAGTGTCCTCATCTGAGTCCCCCCTTATATCAGTGTCCTCATCTGAGTCCCCCCCTTATATCAGTGTCCTCATCCGAGTCCCTCCCCCTTATATCAGTGTCCTCATCTGAGTCCCCCCCTTATATCAGTGTCCTCATCTGAGTCCCTCCCCCTTATATCAGTGTCCTCATCTGAGTCCCCCCTTATATCAGTGTCCTCATCTGTGTCCCCCCTTATATCAGTGTCCTCATCTGTGTTCCCCCCTTATATCAGTGTCCTCATCTGAGTACCCCCCTTATATCAGTGTCCTCATCTGAGTCCCCCCTTATATCAGTGTCCTCATATGTGTCCCCCCCTTATATCAGTGTCCGCATCTGAGTCCCCCCTTATATCAGTGTCCTCATCTGAGTCCCCCCTTATATCAGTGTTCTCATCTGATTCCCCCCTTATATCAGTGTCCTCATCTGTGTTCCCCCCCTTATATCAGTGTCCTTATCTGAGTACCCCCCTTATATCAGTGTCCTCATCTGAGTTCCCCCTTATATCAGTGTCCTCATATGTGTCCCCCCCTTATATCAGTGTCCGCATCTGAGTCCCCCCTTATATCAGTGTCCTCATCCGAGTCCCCCCTTATATCAGTGTTCTCATCCGAGTCCCCCCCTTATATCAGTGTCCTCATCCGAGTCCCCCCCTTATATCAGTGTTCTCATCCGAGTCCCCCCCTTATATCAGTGTCCTCATCCGAGTCCCCCCTTATATCAGTGTCCTCATCTGAGTCCCCCCTTATATCAGTGTCCTCATCCGAGTCCCCCCTTATATCAGTGTCCTCATCCGAGTCCCCCCTTATAGCAGTGTCCTCATCTGAGTCCCCCCTTATATCAGTGTTCTCATCCGAGTCCCCCCCTTATATCAGTGTCCTCATCCGAGTCCCCCCTTATAGCAGTGTCCTCATCTGAGTCCCCCCTTATAGCAGTGTCCTCATCTGAGTCCCCCTTACCACTTTAATTAGGCATTCAGTGTGGCTGTGTATAGCAGTGGGCTGGATAAAATCTCGTTACGGGCCGGATGTGGCCCCCGCGCCATAGTTTGGAGACCCCTGCTCTAAGGCTAATGTCACACTACATCAGTCTCCTAAAAAGCAAAAGCACCCCGTGGTTCAGCCTCCTGAATGTAATTTTTGTTTTGCTCCTTTTTCTTGTCCCCCCACAAAAACGCTGGGATCTCAGTATCCGAGCCCCCCATCCCCCCCCACCACCACTGTTACCGCAGAGATCCCGGACCGGTCTGTACATGGAAGGCTTCTCTTTCCCCAGCAGACTTCCTCTTCCTTGAATGAAAGTCCAGTTCTGTTTTATCTGAAACATAAGAAACATTGTTGCGGTTGTTGTGATGTATCTCAGGATTGATATTAAACATTTCCTTTCTGCATTTACTGGGGTCATATCAATGTTTTCTGGGCCTCGTTTCTTCCGATGCAGAAAAAAAGAGGCTTTTTAGGTGGCGGCGCCTATTTTCAGGCAAAGCACAAATAACACCAATGAGCTTTTCTTGGAAAGCGTCCAAAATCAACCCGAAGAGTGTGTGTGGTGTTCTCTGGTATAGTCCTGAAAGCAGGGCAGTGCCCAGGTCTACAGTATAGTTCCCCGGGCAGGGCAGTGCCCAGATCTACAGTATAGTTCCCCGGGCAGGGCAGTGCCCGGATCTACAGTATAGTTCCCCGGGCAGGGCAGTGCCCGGATCTACAGTATAGTTCCTCGGTAGGGCAGGTCCCAGGTCTAGAGTATAGTGTGTTGAGCAGGGCTGTGGCCGGATCTACAGTATAGTTCCAGGGGGCAGGGCAGTGCCCGGATCTACAGTATAGTTCCCCGGGCAGGGCAGTGTCCGGATCTACAGTATAGTTTCCTAGGCAGGGCAGTGTCCGGATCTACAGTATAGTTTCCCAGGCAGGGCAGTGTCCGGATTTACAGTATAGTTCCCCGGGCTGGGCAGTGCCCAGATCTACAGTATAGTTCCCTGGGCAGGGCAGGTCCCGTGTCTAAAGTATAGTTCCCCAGGCGAGAGTATGTAGACAGTACTCCATATTAATGGCCATGGGGCAAGACCTATAACCCCAACCTACATGTATATCATATTCCAGTTAGAAGTCGTCTCGTATCTTTATCCCCCATTTATGTATTCTAGCTGATTATATTTAAAATTAGTTTTGCACCTAGTAATCAAAGTTTGATCTCATTACACCACCAAACAGAATGGAATTTTTGATCTTATATTTTTGAATTCTTAAAGCGAACAAAAACGATATTCTTTATACATATAAGCTAAAATTTCTATAGAAATGACAAGTTTGAAAACATAAACCTACGATAAAAAAATCTATTATACTTTTCTCTGCTTAGACTCATCAAATTTTAAGGCAATATATTTACATCATGCCAAGACATTTTTAATCTATGGCTGAACTATCAATATCTAAATTTTTAGGTGGACAAACCAAATCATAAGTACCCTATATAAGCTGAATACTTTAGAATGCATTTGGTTTCGCTGGTAAAATGTATCTAAAAGTCCCATATATCGCATGATCTTTACGAATATAGGTCTTGCGCACAAGGTATTATATTATTTAAGGCATTTTTATTTTTGAGTACTAACATTAAATCGGGGTACTATGTAGGCAGATTGATGGTTAGTTTTTAGTGTTGATATAAGCGACCTTTTATAGACAAGTGTGTACAGACTCGGCTGGACTACTAACGCGTATGTTACACTTTTTGAGCGTTGGGAATACAGTGAATCCAGTATACTACACAAGATCGATTATGAGGGACAAACAATTTGACAATATTATATTTGAGGAACACTGAGCTGACTTGCTTATATTAACAAAATAGGGGCAACTGCCGTATGATTCATATTACGCGTGCTGGTCTCGTACTCAGACATCATGGGAAATGGCAGTTGCCAGGCCCGTGGGCAGATTAGCGCTGCTCCCCTAGACATGTGCCCGCATCTCCGCCAGAGCCCCCGGCATCTAAGCATGGGGACTCCTTCCAGTGTGCGTCCGTGGCCCACGATAGTCGTAAGCACCCTCCGACAAGTCTGACAAAAGCGTCATGTTACAGGTCATGCACAAATGGTCATTTTTGTGCACGCAATTAAAGTAGAAAACGCAACTGTTTTCACCGCGAGGCACTTACGGCTCGAGCCGCTCTGACGCATTAAATAGTTAAAAATGCCTTCTTACTTACGGTGCCTGAGCTGTGATCCTCTTATGCACGTGCTGATGACCCAGACGATAATTGCTAGACCATGGGGCCTCCTTAATATATCATTTAATGACACCCACAGTTCCATTGGCGACTCTCCCCGGGGGGAGCCAAGTCTTTTTTCAATTCCCAAACCAGGGCAGGTCCCGGGTCTAGAGTATAGTTCCCTGGCAGGGCAGTGCCCAGATCTACAGTATATTTCCCCGGGAATGGTCATGGGGGAGGAAGGCAACTCCATATTAACGGCCATAGGGAGAGGGGGGCAACTTCATATTAATGGTAATGGGGGGGCTCCATATTAAGGGTCATGGGGGGAGGGGGGCAACTCCATATTAATGGCCATGGGAGGGAGAGGGGCAACTCTATATTGATGGTCATAGGGGGAGGGGGGCAACTTCATATTAATGCCTATGGGGCGAAGGAGGAAACTCCATATTAATGGCCATGGGGGAAGGGAGCAAATCTAATAATGGTTATGGGGGAGGAAGGCAACTTCATATTAATGGCCATGGAGAGAGGGGGCCGATCCATTTTAATGGCCATGGGGGAAGGGGGGGGGGGACGCTATATTAATGGTCATGGGGGAAGGGGGGGACGCTATATTAATGGTCATGGGGGGAGGGGGAAACTCCATAATAATGGCCATGGGGAGAGGGAGATTACTCCATATTAATAGCCATGGGGAAAGGGGGGCAACTCCATATTAAAGTCATGGGGGAAGGGGGGCAGCTTGAATAATGGCCATGGGGGAGGAAGGCAACACCAAATTAATGGTCAAGGGGGAAGGGGGGCTACTCGAATAATGGCCACGGGGGGAGGAAGGTAACTCCATATTAACGGCCATAGGGAGAGGGGGGCAACTTCATATCAATGGTGATGGGGGGGGCTCCATATTAAGGGCCATGGGGGGAGGGGTGAAACTCCATATCAACAGCCATGGGGGGAGGGGGGCAACTCTATATTAATGACCATGGGGGAGGAGGGGGCAACTTTATAATAATTGCCATAGGGGAGGGGGGGAAATAAATGATGATGGGGATGCATGTCCCACAAGCTCCTGAAGATGTGATGGTCAGGTGTCCACCTGGCCATGTAGTGTGCTGTATATATGTACAGTATATAATATCTTCTCATAACCAGTGCAAAGCTGAAAATGATAAATGATAATAAGACAGAAGGAGATCTTTTTGATCTATTTTCCTTGTGTTGGAAACTTTGACGACAGCCTTGGTCCGTGTGATCGATGGCTCCTCCTTAGATCTATCTCAGTCCATGTCACCTTCTCTGAGTGTCCCGGCAAGTGACGGGAGGCCTCTGATTGGTGTCTAGACAGACAATAAAAATCCCGGAGCTGCTGACAAAGGACTTAGGGGGGGGGGGGGACATTTTTCTCCATCTTTGCATTAATGTAACGCAGGAATCTCTTCCATGCAGAGGGTCACTCGGTGCATTTAGTTCTTCATGGAAATCTTCTAATTTATGTTGGGTGAACAGTCATGGCCGTTCCCATATGCGGTCAGGTTTCCTGTAAGATAAATGGGCCGGTAGAGGTGAACGAGTAAATTCTTTGTAATGTAAACGTTATGTCAGGTTATTATGGAGCGGTCTGCGCTCCGCGAATTCCATCTGTTCCGTAACTCGCAGAGCACCACGTGCCTGTCTGTGTCCCAAACTATCTGCTGAACCACAAAGATTGGAAGGAACCCATTGCTGATCTGTCCATATAAAGGTGTCTTGGCTGTCATACTGATCCGTTGGCTTCCATACGGTTGGAACCAATGGCCCACAGCAAGTATAAAGATCCGAAATTCCAAACTTTTTAATCTGCATGCTTGTTCTGGATTAGTAACTCTGAAATACTGAAGCCTCAGACAACCAGGTTTAACAGAAGCATAACTAGAACCTTCAGGGCCCTGGTGCAAGAAACCATGAAGGGCCCCCGTGAGCATTGGGACCCTTTCCATCGGTCCCGGGCCCTTTCTTCTGGTCCTGGGACCCTTCTCCCTTCTTCCTGATTCTGGGGCCATTTACTCCCATCGTAGGGCCCCAGTCCCGCACCCTTTCACATGTCCTGCAGAAGGCCCCCTTCCTGCTGGCTTCAGCCCCCCTAATGATGGCGGAACGCCAGGGCCCAGTCGCAGGTGCTCTGGTAGTACTGCCACCGAGGCATAGTTACAAATCCAAAATAAATGGAAGGCTTGTCTAATAAGCCACACAGACCCGCTAGGATGTGGTGTATAGCAGTCTCAGCCTGAGCTCCAACCGGGGCCACATCACACCGAAGCTCACAGTGTGCAGTGATATCAAAGTAAGAAGTTTCAGCCCAGCATAGGAGCCGCTACAACTAAAGGGAAGGCTGCAGGTCAAACTTTGTGTATTGAGTTCAGCCAAAAGAAAAAATTATTAAATTTCGGCATCCACAGAACCCCAAACTGACAGGTGATCCAGAGGAAGCCAATGGCCCAATTTGTTCCAATGTTTGAAGGGAACCCTGTCAGGTTACAGTATAATCAATAGAAGAGGTATTTTAGTGACCTCTCTGGTAGTCTCCCACCTCCCCTCCATTCCAGCACTGCAACTTCCACAAAAACTCTTCAGTTTGACACTTCAGATCCTTGTGTCCCCTATTGGGCACTGGGGGTTCATTCTCTGGTCCCTACAGCAATGCTGGGTTCTGTAATGATGCAAGGGTCAGAGGATGGAAGCTGCCATGGCGGAGGACACCTGGAGGGGTCAGAGGATGGAATCAGCCATGGTGGGGGACACCTGGAGGGGTCAGAGGATGGAAGCTGCCATGGCGGAGGACAACTGGAGGGGTCAGAGGATGGAAGCCGCCATGGCGGAGGACACCTGGAGGGGTCAGAGGATGGAAGCCGCCATGGCGGAGGACAACTGGAGGGGTCAGAGCATGGAAGCCGCTATGGCGGAGGACACCTGGAGGGGTCAGAGGATGGAAGCCGCCAAGGCGGAGGACACCTGGAGGGGTCAGAGGATGGAAGCCGCCATGGTGGAGGACAACTGGAGGGGACAGAGGATGGAAGCCACCATGGCGGAGGACAACTGGAGGGGTCAGAGGATGGAATCAGCCATGGCGGAGGACACCTGGAGGTGTCATAGGCTGAAGAGTCTGATGAAAGGCTACAGTGTTGGAATGGAGGAAAGGTATTTGTGTTAACCTGACAGGGTCTCTTTAGCCTTTGACACTTCTGGAAATGTTGGATCCTTGTGTTCCTAACAATGCAACATGGTTTCATCTTCTGGCCCCCTACATCACTGTTGAGTCCTGTAATGAAGTGAGGGTCAGAGGATGGAACCAGCATGTGGCCAGGGCCGTCTTTAATAATGATTGGACCCTGGGCAAAAAAATGATTGCCCCCCCTCCATGCAGTTTTGCTCTTGTTTCGATCAATGGCAATGCTGATTTTTTTTTTTTTTTTTTACCGACTACCAATATAAAGAGGAGTTTCAACACTGGCCACCAATGTAATAGAGGTTTACACTGACCATTAATGTAATAGAAGCATTCACAGTATCCACCAATGTAAGGAGGGATTTACACTGACCACCAATGTAAGGGGGGCGTTCACAATGGCCACTAGTGTGAATGAAAGCCTCTCTGTATACACCAGCCTATCTGTGTACCCCAGATGGTTTTCTGTATACACTAGCCTATCTGTATACACTATCCTGTCTTCTGTATACACTAGCCTCTCTTCCTTGACCCTTGTAATGATGCAAGGGTCAAGGGATGGAAGCAGCCATGGTAGAGGACGCAGGGATCTGAAAGTCCTGGAGGTGTCAGAGGCTAAAGAGTCTGATAAAGGCTGCAGTGTTGGAATGGAGGGAAGGTATTTCTGTAACCTGACAGGGTCTCCTCAGCCTTTGACACTTCTGGGAGTGTGGGATCCTTGTGTCCCCTATCATACACGGTGGTTTCATCCTCTGGCCCCTTACGTCACTGTTGAGTCCTGTAGTGATGCGAGGGTTAGAGGATGGAACCAGCATGTGGTGGGGGGACACAGGGATCCGACACTCCAGGAAGTGTCAAAGGCTGAAGAGCCTGGTGATGGCTACATTGTGGGACTGGAGGATCCTTGTATCCCCCACAATGCAAAGTGGTTTCATCCTCTGGCCCCCCCTACATCACCGTTGAGTTCCGTAGTAAAGTGAGGATCAGAGGACTGAACCAGTAGGTGGCGGGCGTCAAAGGCTGAAGAGTCTGATGATGGCTACATTGTTGGACTGGAGGATCCTTGTATCCCCCACAATGCAAAGTGGTTTCATCCTCTGGTCCCCCCTACATCACTGTTGAGTTCCGTTGTAAAGTGAGGATCAGAGGACTGAACCAGTAGGTGGCGGGCGTCAAAGGCTGAAGAGTCTGATGGAGGCTGCAGTTTTGCAATGAAGGGAAGGTATTTTTTGTAACCTGACAGGGTCTCTTCAGCAGTCAACACTTCTGGGAGTGTCTCATCCTTGTGGTTTCATCCTCTGGTCCCTTACGTCATTGTTGAGTCCTCTAGTGAAGTGAAACTCAAAGGAAGGAACCAGCAGGTTGCGGGGGACACAGGGATCCGACACTCCAGGAAGTGTCAAAGAGTTTGAAGAGTTTGACGGAGGCTACACTGTTGGAACGTCGGGAAGGTAGGAGACCACCAGAGAGGACAATGTGAGGCCTCTTCTATTACAGGGACCTGTGACCTTAATATCATTTGTAACCTGACAGGGCCTCCTTAATTCATAATATTGCTCAGCTTACTTAAATTGAATTTCTTCATCCCGTGTTTCATCTGCGTCCTCAGGTTTGTGACCCGGTTCATCGAACTTGACGGTCTAACGTGTCTGCTGAACTTCCTGAAGAGCATGGACTACGAGACGTCGGAGAGCCGAATACACACATCCGTTATAGGATGCATCAAGGCGCTGATGAACAACTCGCAGGGCAGGTCCCACGTCCTGGTCCACCCGGAGAGCATCAACATCATCTCCCAGAGCTTACGGACCGAGAACATCAAGACCAAGATCGCCGTGCTGGAGATCCTGGGGGCCGTGTGCCTGGTCCCCGACGGACACAAGAAAGTCCTGCAAGCCATGCTCCATTACCAGGTCTACGCCGCCGAGCGGACGCGGTTTCAGGTGAGGCCCAAAAGATGCCGTTATTTTATATGTAACCCCTTCAATACCGGGCACTTTAACCCCCCTTCCTGCCCAGGCCAGCTTTCAGCGCTGTCACACTTTGAATGACAATTGCGCGGTCATGCAACAATGTACCCAAATGACATTGTTACCATTTTGTTCACCAACCTTCTTTTGGTGGTATTTAACCACTTCCCGCCCGGCCTATATCAAAATTACGGTCGGGCGGTGGTTCAGTTATCCTGACTGGGCGTCATATGACGTCCTTCAGGATAACAGCCGCCGCACTCCCGTGGGGGCGTGCATTACGGCGATCGGAGGCTCTTTACCACGTGATCAGCTGTGTCCAATCATGGCTGATCACGATGTCAACAGGAAAAGCCGTTGATCAACTTTTCCTCACTCGCGTCTGACATACGCAGTAGAGGAGAGCCAATCGGCGGCTCTCTTGGGGGGGGGGGGGGTCTTCGCTGATTGTTTATCAGTGCAGCCCCCCCTTGGATGCCCACACTAGACCACCAGGAGAGCCGCCAGGACCACCAGGGAAAGGGGTAACATGTGGATGGCCAGGTATGTACCCCACGGCCATCCACATGTGCAAATTATGCCCAATCTGTGCCAATCACAAATGGGCACTGACTGGCACCATTATATAACATATGATGCCCAGCAATGCCACCCATCAGTGCCATCAGTGCCACCAATCAGTGTCATCGGTGCCACCCATCAGTGTCCAGTGCCACCTACCAGTGCCCATCCGTGCCACCTATCAGTGCCACCCATAAGTACCCATCAGTGCCACCTACGAGTGCCCATCAGTGCCGCCTATGAGTGCCCATCAGTGCCGCATACCAGGTCCACCTATCAGTGCCCATCAGTGCCACCTGTCAGTGCCCATCATCGGTGCCCGTCAGTGCCACCTTATCAGTGCCACCTCATCGGTGCCCATCAGTGCAGCCTTATCAGTACCCGTTAGTGCAGCCATATCAGTGCCCGTCATTGAAGAAAAAAACGTACTTATTTACAATCTTCATAAATTTTGGCCAAAATGTATTCTTCTACATGTCCTGGGTGAAAATAACCAAAATCAGTGTATATTAGTCTGTAGGAAAGTTATAAAGTCCACAAACTATGGGATATATATCTGAAAATCGATCAATCCTGATGTACCGACGGACTCATTTCATCTCATTTCTTGAGGCCCGAAAACGCCAGGACAGTACAAATACCCCCCAAATTACCCCCTTTTTGGAACGTAGGCAGTCCAAGGTATTTAGTAAGAGGCATGGCGAGTTTGTATTTTTTTTTTATCACAATTATTTTCACTTTTTGATTTACATACTGTCACCAGTGCAGTACCACGTCATCACATAACTGGTGTGGCGGTGATCAGGAACACTGACTGGTGACAGTATTAAATAAAAAGAAAAATTGTGAGAAAAAAAAAAAAAATTTCTATTAATTATTTTTTTCTTTTTTTTAAGCCACCCATTCCTCACACTTTCACCCAAACATAAATGAATTTCAGCCTCCCTGGCACACACAATACAGAAATCCATATTTTTTAGGCTGCGATTATTAATGTGTTTCAGACCTCGTTCCCTCCGGTCCGGGCTGCGAGGCTGCGGTTTTCACAGGACGGGGGGAGATTTATGAAGTCGGCAAAGCTATTTGTTGCAAGTTTTCTCAACTCCGAAGTCTGCGCTGGAAGAGCCGCGTGTGCGTAGAATCATTTCTGATACATTGTATCCTCTTATGGCAGATCCATTGTAGACCAAAGCGGCTTCTGTACAGGTTTTATTTCCCGCATATGTGTGGGTGAGGAAACGCCGGACTTCTCTTTATTGTATCGTCACATCTCTGCACCAGAGGAGCTTACAATCTAATGTCCCCTCCACAGTCACACAGTATTAATATTATTATACTTTTATACAGCCCTGACATATACCGCAGCGCTGTACAGAGATCACTGAGCCAGTCACATCAGCACCAGAGGAGCTTACACTCTAATGTCCCCCCACAGTCACACTAGTATTATTATAGATTTATATAGCTCTGACATATACTGCAGTGCTGTACAGAGAACACTGAGCCAGTCACATCTGCACCAGAGGAGCTTACACTCTAATGTCCCCCCACAGTCACACACTAGTATTATTATAGATTTATATAGTTACTAGTTAGGTTGAAAAAAAAGACACAAGTCCCACTAGTTCAACCAATAAAAGGAAAATAAAATGTATGTGTGTATATGTGTATATATATATATATATATAAAAATAAATCTGACATATCCTTCCTGTACAGAGAACACTGAACAAGTCACATCAGTCTCTGCAGCAGAGGAGCTTACACTCTAATGTCACCCCCAGTCATCACAGAACCAGAAGAGCTTACACTCTAATGTCCCCCCACAGTCACACACATTATTATTATTATACATTTATATAGTGCTGACATATACCGCAGTGCTGTACAGAGAAAACACTAATGCCCCATACACACAGTCGAAAAATTCCGACCACAAAATGCGTCGGATTTTTTCCGACGGATTTTGTCCGACACTGGTGTTGCATACACACGGTCGGACAAAGTTGTCGGAAAATCCGATCATTCTGAACGTGGTGACGTTCGTTGTGTACGACGGGACTACGTAGAGGCCAGTAGCCAATAGCTTTGGTCTTGTAATTTGATCTGAGCATGCGTGGCACTTTGTCCGTCGGAATTCGCTACACACGATCGGAAAAAGTCCGATCGCACTTTGTTGTCGGAAAATTTAAGAGCAGGATCTCAAATTTTTCAGACGGAAATTCCGACCGAAAAAGTCCAATGGCGCCCACACACGGTCGGATTTTCCGACAACATGGTCCGATAGGACATTTTCTGTCGGAAATTCCGACCGTGTGTACGGGGCATTAGACAGTCACATCAGTCTCTCAAAAGAGGAGCTGACACTCTAATGCCCCCCCCCCCCCCCCACAGTCACACACTATTATACATTCATATAGCTCTGACATATACCGCAGTGCTGTACAGAGAAAACGCTGAGCCAGTCACATCAGTCTGTGTACCAGAGGAACTGACACTCTAATGCCCCACCACAGTAATCACAGAACCATAGGAGCTTACACTCTAATGTCCCCCCCCCCCCACAATCACACACTATTATTATACATTTATATAACTCTGACATATACCGCAGTGCTGTACAGAGAACACTGAGCCGGTCACATCAGTCTCTGTACCAGAGGAACTGACAATCGAATGCCCTATCACTGTAAACACAGAACCAGAGGAGCTTACACTCTAATGTCCCCCCCCACAGTCACACACTATATTATTATTATACATTTATATAGCTGTACAGAGAACACCGAATAAGTTACATCAGTCTCTGCAGCCCCCCCACAGTCATCACAGATCCAGAAGAGCTTACATTCTAACGTCCCATCATAGTCATACACTATTATTATTATACATTTATATAGCTCTTACATATACCGCAGTGCTGTAAAGAGAACACTGAGCCAGTCACATCAGTCTCTGTACCAGAGGAGCTTACACTCTAATGTGCCCCCACAGTCATCACAGAACCAGAGGAGCTTACACTCTAATGTCCCCCACAGTCATCACAGAACCAGAGGAGCTTACACTCTAATGTCCCCCACAGTCATCACAGAACCAGAGGAGCTTACACTCTAATGTCTCCCCACAGTCATCACAGAACCAGAGGAGCTTACACTCTAATGTCCCCCCCCACAGTCATCACAGAACCAGAGGAGCTTACACTCTAATGTCCCCCCACAGTCATCACAGAACCAGAAGAGCTTACACTCTAATGTTCCCCCACAGTCATCACAGAACCAGAGGAGCTTACACTCTAATGTCTCCCACAGTCATCACAGAACCAGAGGAGCTTACACTCTAATGTCTCCCCACAGTCATCACAGAACCAGAGGAGCTTACACTCTAATGTCCTCCCCACAGTCATCACAGAACCAGAGGAGCTTACACTCTAATGTCCCACCACAGTCATCACAGAACCAGAGGAGCTTACACTCTAATGTCCCCCCACAGTCATCACAGAACCAGAGGAGCTTACACTCTAATGTCCTCCCCACAGTCATCACAGAACCAGAGGAGCTTACACTCTAATGTCCTCCCCACAGTCATCACAGAACCAGAGGAGCTTACACTCTAATGTCTCCCACAGTCATCACAGAACCAGAGGAGCTTACACTCTAATGTCCCACCACAGTCATCACAGAACCAGAAGAGCTTACACTCTAATTTACCCCCACAGTCATCACAGAACCAGAGGAGCTTACACTCTAATGTCCCCCCACAGTCATCACAGTACCAGAGGAGCTTACACTCTAATGTCCCCCCACAGTCATCACAGTACCAGAGGAGCTTACACTCTAATGTCCCCCCACAGTCATCACAGTACCAGAGGAGCTTACACTCTAATGTCCCCCCACAGTCATCACAGAACCAGAGGAGCTTACACTCTAATGTCTCCCCACAGTCATCACTGAACCAGAGGAGCTTACACTCTAATGTCCCCTCACAGTCATCACAGAACCAGAGGAGCTTACACTCTAATGTCCCCTCACACAGTCATCACAGAACCAGAGGAGCTTACACTCTAATGTCCCACCACAGTCATCACAGAACCAGAGGAGCTTACACTCTAATGTCTCCCCACAGTCATCACTGAACCAGAGGAGCTTACACTCTAATGTCCTCCCCACAGTCATCACAGAACCAGAGGAGCTTACACTCTAATGTCTCCCACAGTCATCACAGAACCAGAGGAGCTTACACTCTAATGTCTCCCACAGTCATCACAGAACCAGAGGAGCTTACACTCTAATGTCCCCCCACAGTCATCACAGAACCAGAAGAGCTTACACTCTAATATCTCCCACAGTCATCACAAAACCACAGGAGCTTACACTCTAATATCCCACCATGTCTTTAATGGTTGCTCACAGGTAGTATATAACCCTCTCCAGGAGAATGTTCTTGTTAGGGGAACATCCGCTTTTATTGGTAAGTGGTGGCAAATCTTTTTCTTGTTATCTCACCAAGACAGGAAGTGCGATGATATTGCCCCTCCAAGGACACAGACCGGGTTCTGACCCCCTGGGAGTTTTATCTGGAGCTCTACTTACAAGTTGCACGGGAAGCCGCATTAAACGGAGACGTTTGTTGGGCTCCAGATAACGGAAATCATTCTTTTGTTTGCTCTTGGAGCTCGGAGCTGTCAGAGGACATCATGGATGAAGTTCATCCTCCGGTAATGAGATGCGTCTTCTCAGCCAGAACACAACTTATCGCCAGAACCAGAGGGTGAAAATTTAATGCGATTATCATTTTCACAATGGAGGCGGAAAAGCGCAGTATAGACGATGGGTGACGTCACACCATTCAAAGCCTCGGCTTTCTCAAGGTTAGGTTTGGTAGGTGGGTGAAGAGGCCTCTAAATGGTCCTCCAGGGTCCTTCTTGTGTTACGGCCTATTGCCCCCAGATTACCATATTTGTAAGTCTTCGTGTCCACCACTGGCAGAATTTCCAGTTTGTGGAGTTTATTAAAGCGGAAGTAAACCCATCGATTTAACAGTTAAAAAAAAAAAGCATTTGTGGAGTTTTATTAAGAGCTACTAAATGTATGTTTAATGATTTTTTAATTCAAACATTTAAAGCAGTGGTAGGCCACCTTGGAAAGATGGAGATTTCCCTGTGTAAGTAGGCTAGCCCTAACCCTAACATTTAACCCTGGCCCTAACATGTAACCCTGGCCCTTAACCCTAAGTCTAGCTCTTAACCCTAAGTCTAGCCCTTAACCCTGGCCCTACCCCTAAGTCTAGCTCTTAAGCCTGACCCTACCCCTTAACCCCCACATGCAACTTTGGATGCATAAAGGTTCCTGGACTACTTTGATGCGACTTTCATGCAAATTTACACTCTCTGGCACTCAAGTAGCATCAAAGTAGTGCAGGAATCTTTATGTGTCCAAGGTTGCATGTTATGGTTAAGGGCTAGAGTTAAGGTTAAGAGCTAGGGTTAGGGTTAAGGGCCAGAGTTAGGGTTAAGGGCCTGAGTTAGGGTTAAGGGCCTGAGTTAGGGTTAAGAGCTAAGGTTAGGGTTAGGGGGCTAGGTTTAAAGTTAAGAGCTAGGGTTAGGGTTAAGGGCTAAAGTTAGGGTTAAGAGCTAAGGTTAGGGTTAAGGGCTAGAGTTAGGGTTAAGAGCTAAGTTTAGGGTTGAGAGCCAAGGTTGGGGTTAGGGATTCGATTTAAGGTTAAGAGCTAGGGTTAGGATTAAGTGTTAGGGTTAAATGTTAGAGCTAAGGTTAAGAGCTAGGGTTAGGGTTAAGAGTTAGAGTTAAGGGCTAGAGTTAGGGTTAAGCGCTAAGGTTGGGGTTAAGGGCTAGAGTTAGGGCTAAAAGCTAGGGTTAGGGTTAAGGGCTAGAGTTAGGGTTAAGGGCTTGAGTTAGGACTAAAAGCTAGGGTTAGGGTTAAGGGCTAGCGTTAGGGTTAAGGGCTAGGGTTAGGGTTAAGGGCAAGGGTTAAGGGCTAGGGTTAGGATTAAGGGCTAGAGTTAGGACTAAAAGCTAGGGTTAGGGTTAGAATTAAGAGCTGGGGTTAAGGGTTAGGGTTAAGGACTAGAGTTGGGGTTAAGAGCTAGGGTTGGGGTTGAGGACCAGAGTTAGGGTTAAGGGCCTGAGTTAGGGTTAAGAGCTAAGGTTAGGGTTAGGGGGCTAGGTTTAAAGTTAAGAGCTAGGGTTAGGGTTAAGGGCTAGGCTTAAGGGCTAAAGTTAGGGTTAAGAGCTAAGGTTAGGGTTAAGGGCTAGAGTTAGGGTTAAGAGCTAAGTTTAGGGTTAAAGGCCAGGGTTAGGGTTGAGAGCCAAGGTTAGGGTTAGGGATTCGATTTAAGGTTAAGAGCTAGGGTTAGGATTAAGTGTTAGGGTTAAATGTTAGAGCTAAGGTTAAGAGCTAGGGTTAGGGTTAAGAGTTAGAGTTAAGGGCTAGAGTTAGGGTTAAGCGCTAAGGTTGGCGTTAAGGGCTAGAGTTAGGGCTAAAAGCTAGGGTTAGGGTTAAGGGCTAGAGTTAGGGTTAAGGGCTTGAGTTAGGACTAAAAGCTAGGGTTAGGGTTAAGGGCTAGCGTTAGGGTTAAGGGCTAGGGTTAGGGTTAAGGGCAAGGGTTAAGGGCTTGGGTTAGGATTAAGGGCTAGAGTTAGGACTAAAAGCTAGGGTTAGGGTTAGGATTAAGAGCTGGGGTTAAGGGTTGGGGTTAAGGGCTAGAGTTGGGGTTAAGAGCTAGGGTTGGGGTTAAGGGCCAGAGTTAGGGTTAAGGGCTAGAGTTAGGGTTAAGCGCTAAGGTTAAGGTTAAGGGCTAGAGTTAGGGCTAAAAGCTAGTGTTAGGGTTAAGGGCTAGGGTTAGGGTTAAGGGCTTGGGTTAGGATTAAGGGCTAGGGTTAGGGTTAAGGGCTAGGTTTAAAGTTAGGGTTGAGGGCTAAGGTTAAATGTTAAAGCTAAGGTTAGGGTTAGGAGGCAGGGTTAAGGGCTAGAGTTAGGGTTAAGAGCTAGGGTTATGGTTAAGGGCCAGGGTTAAGAGCTTAGGTTAGGGTTAAGGGCTAGGGTTAGGGTTAAGATCTAAGGTTTGGGTTAAGAGTTAGGGTTTAGAGCAAGGGTTAGGGATTCGGGCTAGAGTTAAATGTTAGGGTTAAGAGCATCGACTTCTGGGGTCCCCCAGTGGCTCTCGTAGCTCCTCCTCACTTCAGATAACCCCCTCGGAGAAGCGCTCTCCCGGGGGGGTTACCTTACGGGTCTGCTCCCGAATCCAGCATTTGCGTCTATAGACACGAATGCTGGACTCCGGCCCGGCCATTGAATTTGATTGACAGCAGCGAGAGCCAATGGCTGCGCTGCTATCAATCTATCCAATCAAGAGCCTGGACCCCGTGCAGAGAGGGACAGCGCGTCTCCGGCGTGGGAATTACGGGGCTCAGGAAAGTCAAACAGGGGGGGGGGGGGGCTGGGGGGCCGGTGACTGCCAGAAGTTTTTTCACCTGAATGCATAGGATTTACAACCCCTTTAACCCCAACTCTAGCCCTAAGACCCCTTTCACACTGAGGCGTTTTTTCAGGTGCTACAGCGCTAAAAATAGCGCCTGTAAAAAGCCTCAGCTGCAAACCGAGTGCTTTCACACTGGAGCGCTGCGCTGGCAGGGGCGTCACAAAATGTCCTGCCAGCAGCTTCTTTGCAGCGGCGGAGGAGTGGTGAATGCACTGCTCCTCCCCATTGAAAACAACGGGGCAGCGCTGCTATGGGGACAGCGCTGCAGCTGCGTTTTGCAGGCGGATTTAACCACTTTTCGGCCACTAGCGGGGGTTAAAACCCGCTAGCAGCCGCATAGCACCACTAAAACGACAGTAAAAAAAAGCGCCGCTTTACCGCTGACGCCCCCGTGGCGGCTCAGTGTGAAAGGGGGTCTTAACCTTTACTCTAACATGCGACTTAGGACACATAAAGTTCCTCCACTACTTTGATGCTATTTCACTGCTACTTGAGTACCAGAGAGTGTAAAGTCGCACTCCATGAACAGAACTGTCGTGCTTTCCTATACGTCCAATCAAAAACGTATCAAAAACGCGAAATGTAGCACTAAATGCGCCAGAAAACGCATTAACCACGACCTGCACAGACGTGTCCCTAGTACAAGGATTGGTGATAAAGTATCAGTAGAGAGGAGATACCTTTTCCCCAAATTAAATCAAACAGGATAGAACCAATGCCCCCCCCTCCCCCCCCTCAATATACAAAAAGCTGACGGGCCGAGGTCTGTTACAAATGGGACTTGTCGGAGAGTAATAAAAGCAGAAGATGAGCCTCACAGAGACTGTACAACCAGCAGGTCGGCAGTGACGGCTCCTGTACTCCTCTCAGGACAGACATTTTATTTTTTTTTTAAACCCGCCCCCCCTCCCCCACACTTCAAGTCCTATAGGTGCTTCTGGAACAAAATATAGCTCTGTGTGTGTAATGGGCCTAACACTGTTCAAGTCCTATAATGGGAACAAAATATAGCTCATTGTGTGTAATATGTTTCAAGTCCTATAGGTTGTGCGACATCTAACACACTTCAGGTTCTCTAGGTGCTTCTGCAAAATTTAGCTCTGTGTGTGAATGTACTAACACACTCAAAGACCGATAGTGTCTTCTGGGAACAAAAGTTATAGCTCTTTGTGTGTAAAGGGACTAACACACTTCAAGTCCTATAGTGCTTTCTGCGGCAACATTAACGTTATTAAGAACCCGCAACCTGCAATAGACGTGTCCCCTAGTACAGATTAATGTTTCTTAACAACACTGAAGACACGCTCAGTGTGGTGAAATTCTCTTCATGGAGGAGGCCATATGCCAACTATTAGGTGTCTCATTGAGAGAGGTGCTTCTGGGCTGATTGAAGTCCTAAGGTGCTCTAGAAGTAATGGAACAAAAAGCTGTGTGTGTAAGAAGATGAGTGCCTCACAGGACTAACACACTTCAAAGCGGCCAACGTGTGTTGTGAAGGGGACTAACACACTACAAGCTATAGTGTCAAAGGCAGTGACGGCAAAATATCTCTGTACCCTCCGGCTTGTTGCCCTATAGGTGCTTCTGGGAACAAAATCCCGGAATTATACAGTATATAATAGGTGCCCCAGCGACTGCCAAAGAGACTAAATCATATATATATTTTTTTTAAACTTTCCATTAATATTGACCCCGATGTATTTTCGGATCTCCAGTAAACGATGTGGCGGCAAAGTATGCGGAATGTCGGTAAACACGCCGCACGTTATGCAGAGATGTTTTTCTTTGCGGGGAAATTTTTTTTTTTATATAATTTATTGCAAAGGGATCCCGCTTGACACAAGAGCTTACATTCCATCAGCAGGACGCTGGAGGCCGTTTGCACGCACGTGGGGTGATGGGTTTGACCCTCGGACGACATGAGGCCCTCCAGAGGAACTACAGGTCCCAGAATGTTGCGGGAACGTTCATGGACTGTGTGACTGGTATGAGTGGTGCCGGGTTCGGGGGCACGGCGGTTCCTGTCTGACGGCTGGGCGGGTCCTAAAGTGCCCCTTTCATTATCTGCATGAAT
This sequence comes from Lithobates sylvaticus, assembly GCA_028564925.1. Taxonomy (NCBI): domain Eukaryota; kingdom Metazoa; phylum Chordata; class Amphibia; order Anura; family Ranidae; genus Lithobates; species Lithobates sylvaticus. The sequence goes on from CM053028.1 coordinate 11,709,316, forward strand.
ACATTCCCGGCTTGTCACAATGTACAGCGACACGATCGTTTCTCAGATCCACCCTTCATCCGACATTCAGCTCCAGACAGGGACTTTACCTGGGCTGAGATAATGACATCCGTCTGCTGCAGGCAGGAGGAAGATTTCCTCAGTCACCACTTATATGCCTTTGATCTGCAGATAAATCCAACAGAGCAGATACAAAAACAACAATGCCACTTTGTATCTCTCGATCTCTTATCTGAACAATGTTTATAAACAATGTTACTTTGTATCTCTCTATATTCTGTCTGATCAATGTTTATAAACAATGTTACTTTGTTTATAAACATTGTTCAGATAAGAGATACAAAGTGACATTGTTTATAAACATTGATCAGACAGGAGGAGATAGAGATACAAAGTAACATTGTTTATAAACATTGTTCAGATAAGAGATACAATGTTACTTTGTATCTCTCTATCTCCTGTCTGATCAATGTTTATAAACAATGTCACTTTGTATCTCTCTATCTCCTGTCTGATCAATGTTTATAAACACTGTTACTTTGTTGATAAACATTGTTCAGATAAGAGCTACAAAGTAACATTGTTTATAGTCATTGCTCAGACAGGAGCTAGAGAGATACAAAGTAACATTGTTTCTAAACATTGTTCAGATAAGAGATACAATGTTACTTTGTTTATAAACATTGATCAGACAAGAGATACAATGTTACTTTGTATCTCTCTATCTCCCGTCTGATCAATGCCTATAAACAATGTTACTTTGTATCTCTTATCTGAACAATGTTTATAAACAATATTACTTTGTATCTCTCTATCTCCTGTCTGATCTATGCCTATAAACAATATTACTTTGTTTATAAACATTGTTCAGATAAGAGATACAAAGTAATATTGTTTATAGGCATTGATCAGACAGGAGATAGAGAGATACAAAGTAACATTGTTTCTAAACATTGTTCAGATAAGAGATACAAAGTATCATTGCATCTGTTATCTGAACAATGTTTATAAACAATATTACTTTGTATCTCTCTAGCTCATGTCTGATAAATGCCCATAAACAATGTTACTTTGTTTATAAACATTGTTCAGATAAGATATACAAAGGAACATTGTTTATAAACATTGTTCAGGTAAGAGATACAATGATACTTTGTATCTCTTGTGTGATCAATGTTTATAAACAATGTTACTTTGTATCTATTATCTGAACGATGTTTATAAACAATATTACTTTGTATCTCTCTAGCTCATGTCTGATAAATGCCTATAAACAATGTTACTTTGTTTATAAACATTGTTCAGATAAGAGATACAAAGTAACATTGTTTATAGGCATTGATCAGACAGGAGATGGAGAGATACAAAGTAACATTGTTTCTAAACATTGATCAGATAAGAGATACAATGTTACTTTGTTTATAAACATCGATCAGACAAGAGATACAAAGTAACATTGTTTATAAACATTGATCACACAAGAGATACAAAGTATCATTGCATCTCTTATCTGAACAATGTTTATAAATAATATTACTTTGTATCTCTCTAGCTCATGTCTGATAAATGCCCATAAACAATGTTACTTTGTTTATAAACATTGTTCAGTTAAGAGATACAAAGTAACATTGTTTATAAACATTGTTCAGGTAAGAGATACAATGATACTTTGTATCTCTTGTGTGATCAATGTTTATAAACAATGTTACTTTGTATCTCTCTATCTCCTGTCTGATCTATGCCTATAAACAATGTTACTTTGTTTATAGACATTGTTCAGATAAGCGATACAAAGTAACATTGTTTATAAACATTGTTCAGATAAGAGATACAAAGTAATATTGTTTATAAACATTGTTCAGATAAGAGATACAATGTTACTTTGTTTATAAACATTGATCAGACTGGAGATAGATCGATACAAAGTAACATTGTTTATAAACATTGTTCAGATAAGAGATACAATGTTACTTTGTTTATAAACATTGATCAGACGAGATACAATGTTACTTTGTAGCTCTTATCTGATCAATGTTTATAAACAATATTACTTTGTATCTCTCTATCTCCTGTCTGATCTATGCCTATAAACAATATTACTTTGTATCTCTTACCTGATCAATGTCTATAAACAATGTTACTTTGTTTATAGACATTGTTCAGATAAGCGATACAAAGTAACATTGTATCTCTTATCTGAACAATGTTTATAAACAATGTTACTTTGTATCGCTTATCTGAACAATGTCTATAAACAAAGTAACATTGTTTATAGACATTGATCAGGTAAGAGATACAAAGTAACATTGTTTATAAACATTGTTCAGATAAGAGATACAATGTTACTTTGTATCTCTCTTTGTATCGGTCCTTCCTGGAATAGCTGATATATTTCCCCAGCAATATGCGGCTGTCATTCCTCCAGTTGGGAATTGCTGGTGAATGTGATGGGGCAGAAGGACCCTGCGTAGTTTAGTGAAGTTTTGTTGGGTGTGTGTAGATCCGAATCTACCTACAAACACAAGCGATGCCTCGCACTGCGCTCTAAGAACGCGACCGGCGCTCTCTGTATTTAGTCCCGTACATCGCACATTAAAAACGCATTGAAAACAAACGGTCCTCCTCCGCACGCGTGTCGCCGTGTACAATTGTCAGGTGGGAAGAAGCCGGGAAGGTTTCGTCATCTCACGGAACGTCTCACCTCCGGATGATGGCGATTGAATCCAGCGATTCGTCTTTAGCGCGGCGTCCTGAAAACACACACAAATGATGGGAAGGGGGGGAGGGGAGGGTTCTATGAGATTCATTTCCCATGAAATCCACATACATCTCAATAATGGGTCTCTACATATCTCTACACGTATCCCAGCTGATGGGACATGTGTGTCCAATTACCAGTCTGGAATTCTGGGCACAGACACGCCCACCGACATCCATCGTTACCGGCAGTCTGAACTCCGGGCAAAATCCACGGAATGAACATTTCCGAGATGTTTTACCGATTAAAATATTTGTATTTCAGTCCATCCAGTCCTGAGGTTTACACGGCTCTGCTACACAGTAGACATGTGCAGTTCGTTCGGATGTATTCAAATTTCTGAATTACAATAGTACCCAATTTAAACAAATCCAAAATAACGGAAAAAAATAATTCGGACCGAATTCAAATCAATTTGAATAGTTTATGGATCGATTGGAATATTTTAGAATCGATTGGAATAGTTTTGTATCGATTGGAATAGTTTAGAATCGATTGGAATAGTTTTGTATCGATTGGAATAGTTTAGAATCGATTGGAATAGTTTAGAATCGATTGGAATAGTTTTGTATCGATTGGAATAGTTTAGAATCGATTGGAATAGTTTTGAATCGATTGGAATAGTTTTGAATCGATTGGAATAGTTTTGAATCGATTGGAATAGTTTAGAATCAATTGGAATAGTTTTGTATTGATTGGAATAGTTTTGTATCGATTGGAATAGTTTAGAATCGATTGGAATAGTTTTGTATTGATTGGAATAGTTTTGTATCGATTGGAATAGTTTTGAATTGATTGGAATAGTTTAGAATCGATTGGAATAGTTTTCGAATTGATTTGAATAGTTTTCGAATCGATTGGAATAGTTTTTGAATCGTTTGGAATCGTTTTCGAATTGATTCGACTAGTTTTCCCATTTCCAAAAAGAATAAAATAGAATAGAAATAAAGAAATAGAATAGAAAAAAAAATTTGAAAAGAATACAACAGAAAAAAAAAAATATATATAATAAATAAGATAAAACAGAACAAAATAGAAAATAAAAGAATAGTATAGAGGAAACAACAGAATAGCATAGAAAGAATATAACCATCTTCCAAAATTTTACTGTAATTGGAATAGTTTTGAATCGATTGGAATAGTTTTTGTATCGATTGGAATAGTTTTGAATCGATTGGAATAGTTTTGAATCGATTGGAATAGTTTTTGTATCGATTGGAATAGTTTTGAATCGATTGGAATAGTTTTGAATCGATTGGAATAGTTTAGAATCAATTGGAATAGTTTTGTATTGATTGGAATAGTTTTGTATCGATTGGAAAAGTTTTTGAATCGATTGGAATAGTTTTGTATCGATTGGAATAGTTTTGTATCGATTGGAATAGTTTTTGAATCGATTGGAATAGTTTTGTATCGATTGGAATAGTTTTTGAATCGTTTGGAATCGTTTTCGAATTGATTCGACTAGTTTTCAAATTCGAAAAGTTTTCCCATTTTCAAAGAGAATAAAATAGAATAGAAATAAAGGAATAGAATAGAAAAAAAATAGAAAAGAATACAACAGAAAAAAAAGAATATATATAATAAATAAGATAAAACAGAACAAAATAGAAACTAAAAGAATAGAAAAAAAATCGATTGGAATAGTTTTGAATCGATTGGAATAGTTTTGAATCGATTGGAATAGTTTTCAAATCGATTGGAATAGTTTTCAAATAGATTGGAATAGTTTTCAAATCGATTGGAATAGTTTTCAAATCGATTGGAATAGTTTTTGAATCGATTGGAATAGTTTTGAATCGATTGGAATTGTTTTCGAATTGATTCGACTAGTTTTCAAATTTGAAACGTTTTCCCATTTCCAAAGAGAATAAAATAGAATAGAAATAAAGGAATAGAATAGAAAAAAAATTAGAAAAGAATACAACAGAAAAAAAAGAATATATATAATAAATAAGATACAACAGAACAAAATAGAAAATAAAAGAATAGAAAAAAAAATAGGATAAACTATTATACAATAGAAAAGAATAGAATAAAAAAAAACAATAGAATAGAATGGAATAGAAAGAATATAACCATTTCCCAAAATTCAAATAGGATCAATTCGAATTTGAATAGAATAGAAAAAAAAAGATGAGAATAGAAAATAACAGAATAGTATAGAGGAAACAACAGAATAGCATAGAAAGAATATAACCATCTTCCAAAATTTTAATTTCAAATAGAATACATTTGAATAGTAAAGAATAGGATAGAATAGAAAATAATAGAATAGAAAAGAATAGATTAGAATAGGAAGATGGTGAAATTCTTTCTATTCTGTTGTTTTTTTCTATACTATTCTGTTATTTTCTATTCTATTCTATTCTTTTTTATGCTATTCAAATTCAAATTTCTATTATATTGTTTATTTTTATTATATTATTTACTATTCTATTCTTTTCTATTCAAATTTCAGAAGATAGATATATTCTTTCTATTTTATGCTATTATTTTTTTATTCTATTTGTTTATTCTATTCTACTCTGTTCTTTTCTATTCTATTTTGCTCTGTTTTACTCTATTATATTCTATTCTTTTATTTTCTGTTATATTCTTTTCTATTCTATTCTTTTTTTTTTCTATTCTATTCCTTTATGTTCTATTCTCTTTGGAAATTGGGAAATGATTTGAATTCGAAAACTATTAAAATCGATTTGAATTCAAATTCTGAAAATTTGAATTTATTCGAATACAAATAAACAAAACGAATTAAACAGTTAAAGAAAATGTAACTAAACTAAGTTACGTGAATAATAAAACAAAACAAAATAATATATTTATATAATACATAATATAATAATAAATTTGCTATTATAGCAAAAAGTAATAAATGTTTTTTTTTTTTCAAAATTGTCGCTCTTTTTAATTTTTTTGTTTATAGCGCAAAAAATAAAAAACGCAGAGGCGATCAAATACCACCAATAGAAAGCTCTATTTGTGGGAAAAAAGGACGTCAATTTTATTTGGGTACAGAGTCACATGACCGCACAATTGTCAGTTAAAATAACGCAGTGCCGTATCGCAAAAAAAATGGCCTGGTCATGGGGGGGGGGGGATTCTTCCGGAGCTGAATAGAAAATAATAGAATAGAAAATAATAGATTAGAATAGGAAGATGGTGAAATTCTTTCTATTCTGTTTTTTTTTCTATACTATTCTGTTATTTTCTATTCTATTCTATTCTTTTTTATGCTATTCAAATTCAAATCTCTATTCTATTGTTTTTTTTTTATTATATTATTTACTATTCTATTTTTTTCTATTCGAATTTCAGAAGATGGATACATTCTTTCTATTTTTTGCTATTATTTTTTTATTCTATTCTACTCTGTTCTTTTATTTTCTATTCTATTTTGCTCTGTTTTACTCTATTATATTCTTTTATTTTATTTTCTGTTCTATTCTTTTCTATTCTATTCTTTTTTTCTATTCTATTCCTTTATGTTCTATTCTATTTTATTCTCTTTGGAAATTGGGAAATGATTTGAATTCAAATTCTGAAAATTCAAATTTATTCGAATACAAATAAACAAAACGAAATTAAACAGTTAAAGAAAATGTAAATAAACTAATTTATGTGAATAATGAAACGAAACAAAATAATATATTTATATAATAATAATTTTGCTATTATAGCAAAAAGTAATAAATGTTTATTTTTTTTCAAAATTGTCGCTTTTTAAATTTTTTTTATTTGTAGCGCAAAAAATAAAAAACCGCAGAGATGATCAAATACCACCAATAGAAAGCTCTATTTGTGGGGAAAAAAGAACGTTGATTTTATTTGGGTACAGAGTCACATGACCGCGCAATTGTCAGTTAAAATAACGCAGTGCCGTATCGCAAAAAATGGCCTGGTCATGAGGGGGGGAGGGGGTAATTTTTTCAGAGCTGAAGTGGTTAATTTTCTTAGTATTGGGGCCCCTTTAAATGGAACCCATGCAGGCAGGCAGACATGTTGTCACGTACATTCCTGTCCGATGCGATTTGTTCAGTCGTTGGTTTAGCACCGCGGTGCGTATAAATAGCACGGAAATATAATAAAATATTGATTTAAAGTCTCTGGAAAAGATGAGATACGGCGCGTAATGGCCGGGGCCGGTCTGAGCGCGGCGTGCCCGCGGTTTCACTTCCCGTTTAGCGCGGTAATTGTATAATGATGATCTGGGCCTTTTATCCTTATTAACAATCATCATCTTGGTAAGTGGACGCAGTTCCTGCATCACGTCATCATAAACACAGACGCTTCGCCCGACGTGTCCTGCCGATGACCTCCACTTTATTGCTCTTCTATGTTATTCAATGACTTCACCTCCGGAAGATTTACCCCCCTCCCTCCTTCCTGACCAGGCCATTCTTTGCAATACGGCACTGCGTCATTTTAACTGACAATTGCGCTGTTATGCGACGCTGTACCCAAAGAAAATTATTTTCCTTTTATTTTTTTCCCACAAATAGAGCTTTCTTTTGGTGGTATTTGATCACCTCTGCGATTTTTATTTTTTGCGCTATAAACAAAAAAAGAGCGACAATTTTGAAAAAAAACAAACAAACAATATTTATTACTTTTTGCTATAATAAATATCCCAAAAAAAAAAAAATGTCTTCATCAGTTTAGGCCGATATGTATTCTTCTACATATTTTTGGTAAAAAAAAAAAATCGCAATAAGCGTATAAACAAAAAAAGCGCGCCAATTTTGAAAAAAAACGAACAATATTTATTACTTTTTGCTATAATAAATATCCCAAAAAAAATAAAAAATTAATTTCTTCATCCGTTTAGGCTGATATGTATTCTTCTACATATTTTTGGTAAAAAAAAAATATCGCAATAAGCGTATAAACCCTGCATGTAGATTAGGGGGTCGGACGCATGGCTAAGGGGGTTCAGCGTCCGTGCGCCCTGCATGTAGATTAGGGGGTTGGACGCATGGCTAAGGGGGGTCAGCGTCCGTGCACCCTGCATGTAGATTAGGGGGTCGGCTGCATTGGCTAAGGGGGGTCAGCGTCCGTGCGCCCTGCATGTAGATTAGGGGGTCGGACGCATGGATAAGGGGGGACGGCGCCCGTGCGCCCTGCATGTAGATTAGGGAGTCGGACGCATGGATAAGGGGGGACGGTGCCCGTGTGCCCTGCATGTAGATTACAGGGTCGGACGCATGGATAAGGGGGGACGGTGCCTGTGCGCCCTGCATGTAGATTAGGGGGTCGGACGCATGGCTAAGGGGGGTCAGCGTCCATGCGCCCTGCATGTAGATTAGGAGGTCGGACGCATGGATAAGGGGGGACGGCACCTGTGTGCCCTGCATGTAGATTAGGGGGTCGGACGCATGGCTAAGGGGGGTCAGCGTCCGTGCGCCCTGCATGTAGATTAGGGGGTCGGATGCATGGATAAGGGGGGACGGCGCCCGTGCGCCCTGCTTGTAGATTAGAGAGTTGGACGCATGGATAAGGGGGGACGGCACCTGTGCGCCCTGCATGTAGATTAGGAGGTCGGACGCATGGACAAGGGGGGACGGCGCCCGTGCGCCCTGCATATAGATAAGGGGGTCAGACACATGGATAAGGGGGGACGGCGCCTGTGCGCCCTGAATGTAGATTAGGGGGTCGGACGCATGGATAAGGGGGGACAGCGCCTGTGCGCCCTGCATGTAGATTAGGGGGTCAGACGCATGGATAAGGGGGGACGGCAACTGTGCGCCCTGCATGTAGATTAGGGGGTCGGACTCATGGCTAAGGGGGGACGGCAACTGTGCGCCCTGCATGTAGATTAGGGGTCAGACGCATGGATAAGGGGGGACGGCAACTGTGCGCCCTGCGTGTAGATTAGGGGGTCAGACGCATAGATAAGGGGGGACAGCACCTGTGCGCCCTGCATGTAGATTAGGGGGTCAGACTCATGGATAAGGGGGGACAGCGCCTGTGCGCCCTGCATGTAGATTAGGGGGTCAGACGCATGGATAAGGGGGGGCGGCGCCCGTGCGCCCTGCATATAGATTAGGGGGTCGGACGCATAGATAAGGGGGGACGGCGCCTGTGCGCCCTGCATGTAGATTAGGGGATCGGACACATGGATAAGGGGGGACGGCGCCCGTGCGCCCCCTAATGGATGGGCCGGCACTGCCCCAACTGCAAGTCTAAACAAGGCCTTCTAAAGCTCTAAAGCAGAGGTCTCAAACTGGCGGCCCTCCAGCTGTTGCAAAACTACAAGTCCCATCATACCTCTGCCTGTGGGAGTCATGCTTGTAATAGTCAGCCTTGCAATGCCTCATGGGACTTGTAGTTTTACAACAGCTGGAGGGCCGCCAGTTTGAGACCCCTGCTCTAAAGTCTATCAGAGACCAGAGAGATTATTCTTTGATCAGTACCGTCTAACCCTCAGAAACAGAACACACAAAGAATAAGCCTGTGCAAAACGAATGGGCTGAGATTGCACAGCACAGACCTGCATGTGAGTCGCACGGGAATGCACAGCGCGTTCCTCTGCAGTTCCCATTGTGAACCAGCCATTAGATCAATATAGCGTTGGATACATTCATATGTACAATAGGAACCAATATTTTTCTTTGAAATCGTTCTTAATTGCTTAGAAATGTCGGAATAGTACAGAGATAGACTGGGATGTCAGCAAATATTAATGATCCTTAAAGTGTTATGTTTACTTAAGTAGAACAGAAGAAAGCAAATTCCTGATTGATTCTGTCCTGAGGACATTCTCTGCCTGGGAAGAGAACGCCAGCGCTGCAGTAATAGAGGAAGGAGCGTTACAAATAGATGAATACTATATACACTATATTACCAAAAGTATTGGGACGCCTGCCTTTACACGCACATGAACTTTAATGGCATCCCAGTCTTACTCCGTAGGGTTCAATATTGAGTTGGCCCACCCTTTGCGGCTATAACAGCTTCAACTCTTCTGGGAAGGCTGTCCACAAGGTTTAGGAGTGTGTCTATGGGAAAGTTTGACTGTTCTTCCAGAAGGGCATTTGTGAGGTCAGGCACTGATGCTGGAAGAGAAGGCCTGGCTCACAGTCTCCACTCTAATTCATCCCAAAGGTGTTCTATCGGGTTGAGGTCCGGACTCTATGCCGGCCAGTCAAGTTCCTCCACCCCAAACTCGATCATCCATGTCTTTATGGACCTTGTTTTGTGCACTGGTGCGCAGTCATGTTGGAACAGGAAGGGACCATCCCCAAACTGTTCCCACAGAGTTGGGGGCATGAAATTGTCCAAAATGTTACAGCTTCCGTTCCTTCTAGTTATATGATGTCTGGATACTATTTGCAGGTATGTTATTTGGCCTGACAAAGGAAGTGATACCTTAAAGCAATATTAAACATGTATTATATTGCCTCTTACAAATTCTTACATGTGATGGCTTCATTAGTTTTCTTTTTTAGGCTTTGGTGGAATGGCCTTGAAATGGTTAGATGGCATAGCCGTGGGATGGTTAGGTGGGATGGCCTTGGGATGGGAAGGTGGGATAGCCTTGAAATAAGATGGTGGGATATCCTTGGAATGGGAAGGCAGGATTTCCTTGGAATTGGACTGTGGGATGGCCTTGGAATGGGATGGTGGGCTGGCCTTGGAATGGGATGGCGGGTTTGCCTTGGAATAAGATGAATGGCATGTGCTTGGAATACGAAGGTGGGATAGCCTTGGAATAATAAGGTGGCATGGCCGTGGAATGGGAAGGCGGGATGGCCTTGGAATGGGAAGGCGGGATGGCCTTGGAATGGGAAGGCGGGATGGCCTTGGAATGGGAAGGCGGGATGGCCTTGGAATGGGAAGGCGGGATGTCCTTGGAATGGGAAGGTGGGATGGCCTTGGAATAAGATGGGGGGATGGCCTTGGAATGGGAAGGTGGGATGGCTTTGGAATAGGAAGGTGGGATGGCCTTGGAATAATAAGGTGGGATGGCCGTGGAATGGGAAGGCGGGATGGCCTTGGAATGGGAAGGCGGGATGGCCTTGGAATGGGATGGTGGGATGGCCTTGGAATGGGATGGTGGGATGGCCTTGGAATGGGATGGTGGGATGGCCTTGGTATAGGAAGGTGGGATGGCCCCCGTAATAGGATGGTGGGATGGCCTTGGAATAAGATTGTTAGATAGCCTTGGAATAAGATGGTGGGATGGCCTTGGAATCAGAAGGTAGGATGGCCTTGGAATGGGATGGTGGGATGGCCTTGGAATGGGATGGTGGGATGGCCTTGGAATTGGATGGTGGGATGGCCTTGGAATCAGAAGGTGGGGTGGCCTTGGAATGGGATGGTAGGACAGCCAACAAGCTATCTATACATCTATCTGAATGTTGTTTTCTTGAATACTGATACCGATTACTTTTTCTTTTCTCCCTCAGTCGCTCTTGAATGAACTGGACAGAAGTATGGGAAGATACAGAGACGAGGTCAATCTAAAGACCGCCATCATGTCTTTCATCAACGCCGTCCTCAACGCTGGAGCAGGAGAGGTGAGCTTATTACGATTTCAAAAAAGCGAGTTCCCTTCATCTACATGGTGTGAAACTAGGAGGAACAGAGGGTCCAAATGTCTTGGGGGCCCCTGAGGTCAGAGGGCCCCGGTAATATGGCCCTTCCTCTTCTTTTATAACATTCTGTACAAATATTTCTCTTTTATTTCACTTTTCTGGAGCGCTCAGTTCAGGGATTTGGAAGTCTCCATTCACCTTGTCCTTGCTCTTGGGATCTTTCTCGATTTGGCCCACGCTTCCTACCTGTGTACCTTATGTTCTCCATGGCGCATTGGCGCCCCCTCTCTTTTCATTAGGTCCCTTCACCTGGCCTACCCTAGTGTATCAGAGAGCCACAAAGTCACTCTTTTAGCTTTGACTAAAACATAAAAATTGGAACTGGTGAACTTCGTCTTTCCGTAAATAGGTGACCTCTCCAGCCCTTGTTAAATATTCACTCCCCCACCTTCAAAAGGTCTTTCTTTCAATCTTTAGGAAGTACAGCACATTTTTTTTGTTTTTTTAGACTTTACTGGCTACATACTTGTTCCAGGTCATTGACCCATTTCAAGGTGGTCCTCCTGACCTCATCACAGGTGCAGTGCCTTCTAAAACAATGCATGAAAATTATAGGGATCAGTTGTTTTAAAGGGCCTTCCTCGTATATCTACAACTTCCTGCGTCTGCAGCCTGGGGGGGTAAGGGGGGGTTGGCTGCTGGTCTGTTTTCTATCACTGCCCCGTCCTGCACACACTTCATAACAATATTCTCACCCGCTGTGCACTTGAAAACAAAGAGTCAGCTGTGATTGAACGCTTCCAGAGCTGTTCCTTTAAAAGGCCATTTTCTCGGGGCCATTCGCTGTTAGGGGCCCGAGGCGCGCACGCGGTGCCGGTAGCACAAAATATTTTAATGGTTTATGACGTGATCTTTTTTCCAAAACACGGATCACATGGGTGATAGATGACAGACGCTGCGGATTGTTTCCATCTCCTCCAATCTGCAGGCGATTGAAAGATGCAGCGCAGAGCCATCCAGTACTTAGAGGATCGCCGGATAATGGGGGTTTAAAGTGGAATTCTAGTTTTGGTGGAACTAAAAAAAAAAAAAGACCTCTGTATGCAAATTGTATATCCAGCCAAAATGCTTGCTCTGGTTTTGTTTGAAGTGTTGAAGGGTTAGATCTCCTGTCCTCTTTTTTTTATTGCAGTCTGTGTCCCCGCTGGGGAGATTTAGTAGCAACTAAATGTGACCATCGATCACATTTATTTGCTAATTCCCTCTGGAATTCCTTAGAGTTGTTACATTGTATCTCTCATTACAAAGACTTATGTATTTCCTATGCTTCTCAGCTCCATCTAGTGGCCAACTTGTGGTTTTACTACGGGCCATAATAAAAGAACATTTGTTCAGATACAGTGGCGGCTGGTGTTGGAACAGTCAACCCCCCCCCCCTCCCCCCAGAGGACAGTCAGGACATCAAAGTCGCAAACAGCCACCCCCCCCCCACCCGCGCCCAGAGGACCGTCAGGACATCAAAGTCGCAAACAGCCCCCCCCCTGAGGACAGTCAGGACAACAAAGCCGCAAACAGCCACCCCCGCCCCCCCAGAGGACAGTCAGGACATCAAAGTCGCAGACAGCCCCCCCCGAAGACAGTCAGGACAACAAAGCCGCAAACAGCCCCCCCCCCAGAGGACAGTCAGGACATCAAAGTCGCAAACAGCCCCCCCCCCCCGAGGACAGTCAGGACAACAAAGCCGCAAACAGCCCCCCCAGAGGACAGTCAGGACAACAAAGCCGCAAACAGCCCCCCCCAGAGGACAGTCAGGACATCAAAGTCGCAAACAACCCCCCCCCCCCCCCCCCGAGGACAGTCAGGACAACAAAGCCGCAAACAGCCCCCCCCCAGAGGACAGTCAGGACATTAAAGCAACAAACAGCCCCCCCCCAGAACAGTCAGGACATCAAAGCCACAACCCCCCCCCCCCCCCAGGGGACAGTCAGGACATCAAAGCCGCAAACAGCCACCTCCCCCCAGAGGACAGTCAGGACATCACAAACAGCCCACCCACCCCCCCCCCCCCCCCCCCCAAGGACCGTCAGGACATCAAAGCCGGAAACAGCCACCCCCCCAGAGTACAGTCAGGACATCAAAGCCGCACTTACCCCATCCAGGAAGCGGGCAGGCAACATGTCTGGCAGCTTTCTTCCTCCTCCTGTGGTGTGGATCACAGCGGCTTCCGCCGCGCATCCCCCTCTTCCTCCTCATAAGCATCCAATAGGATCGCCTGACCTTTCAGCCAATCTAGAAACGGGCATCAGACCTGAGCTTCCTGATTGGTGGAGAGACGATTCAGTGTTAGAAAAGTGAATATTCATTTGCTTTTCTAACACACCTGGGTGGGCTCTGAGCACAATGCTCTGTGCCACGAGTCCACCCTATTTTGAAGCCTATTAGAGTCTATGGCTCTAATCGGGTGCTTAAAAAAAAAAAAAAAAACACCCCCGCCGCTGTAATTCATGTGCCCGGCGTCCTGAAAGGGGCCGGACGCATGAATAGGGGGTGGCCACGGCGGTCGTGGATAAATTCATGATATGCATGAATCTATCTATTAACCATATAGTGGGCGGCGCGTATAGAGGGGGTGGCAGCTGTGCTCCCTTAATGGACGGGCCACCCCTATTCAGATAAGAAATAGCCTAAAGAACATTTATTTTTGCCCAATTTGCACCGAATTGTCCAAAAACAAATAACACATTATGGCCACTAGATGGAGCTGAGATACATAGAAAATGCAAATGTCTTTGTGCCAGTAGATACAATGTAACAATTCTAGGGAATGCTGGAGAGAAATAGCAACTAAGTGTGACTATTGGTTACATTTGTTTGCTAATTCCCTCGAGCATTCTTTAGAGTTGTTACATTGTATTGTTACATTTCCTATGCTTCTCAGCTCCATCTAGTGGCCATATCGCAGTATTTTACTACTGCCCATAATAAAAGAACATCCATTCAGATAAGAAATAGCCTAAAGAGCATTTATTTTTGCTCAATTTGCATAGAATGAATGTTCAAGCAGATTCCCTGGACGATTGGCTATGCTAATTTTTTTAGAAATGGACCCCAAAGAGTTGTTGTGCCCAATGGGGACGGTTGGCGCTGGACGGAGGAGGAAACCAGGGACAGCGCTGGAGTGTGGAGATTGTAAAAGAAAACGCTTTCTTTAGCGTGGGCTAAAAATATAACTTAAAATAAAAGGGGTTGTGAACCCGCTTTTAAAAAAAATAACAAACATGTTATACTTACCTGCTCTGTGCAATAGTTTTGCACAGAGCAGCCCCGATCCTCCTCTCCTGCAAACTCTGAAGCATTATGGCGAGATCTCCAATTTCAAAGTAAACAACTCAAAATCTTTCATACTAAATATCAACGTTACCAAAAAAGATAGGGAAAATCTACAGGGACAATTTGCTTTCCACTGGCAAAAACATATAAAATATCTTGGAATCCTCCTAGCTAAAACAGACAAGGAAATCTATAGAATCAACTATATCCCGCTGTTAGACGAGATAGCAAAAAAAAGTAAAGAGTATTCCACACGACCTCTCTCGTGGTTGGGACGCATAAACACGGTAAAAATGACACTATTACCCATAATTACGTATAAATTTCAAATGCTTCCCATCCCTCTATCACAGACGTACCTCAATAAATTAAAATCCATCTTAATGAACTTTATCTGGAAAAATAAAAAACACAGAATTTCACTATACCTACTGAGGAAGGAAAAAAAAAGAGGAGGCCTAGCAGTACCGGATGTAGTGGGTTACTATTACGCAACAGCCCTATCGAGAATCCCCGAATGGAGCAACAGTAGCAGCAATAAAAGATGGGTTGATTTAGAAAAATCACTCAGTAACTCACAATTAGGATTTGAGATTTGGAACCCACCAAAGTTTAGAATATTGAGCGAGGACACAAACACAATGACTATAAATACTTTAAAAATATGGGACAAAATTCACAAAATTCTTAAGGAGAAATATAACTCTCCATTTATAGCACTAAAGAATAATGCGTACTTTGCACCAGGGAATAAAATGGCGGGAGGGGGTGGATTAAAGATAATAGGGCACAACTGAAGGACATTTTACACAACGGGAAAATTCGCGCACTAAATGATTTAGAAAGTAGGAGTGATCTTTTCGACATGAATGGGTGGAGGTATCGCCAACTGTCTCACTTTGTCGGAAGCCTTCCACAGCCAATCAGGGGAAACGAGGATCTGACCCGATTAGAAAAAATTGTTACAGCCAAAAATACCAAAGGGTCAATATCGAAGATGTACAGGCTCCTACGAGATGGGGTGGGTGAAGAGATACCTCCATATATTCAAAAGTGGGAAAGGGAACTGGGCACAAAAATAGATACACAAACACTGACTAAAATTTTTAAGTTAACATATAGCTCCGCAGTGGATTCGAGAGCCTATGAAACAAACTTCAAGTGCATATCAAGGTGGTATATAACCCCTTCCAAAACATCTCAATTCACACAAGGAGAGGCTGCCGAATGTTGGAGAGGTTGCGGGGAAAGGGGGACGATGGCACATCTGTGGTGGGACTGTTGCGCGATAAAAGAGTACTGGAGGAGAATAATAGATTATATCAAGGAAATTACGGGAACTGATCTTGAAAGGGACCCATGGGAGATTCTGTTCCACGGTACCAAAGGACCTATTAGAAGCTATCAAAACTCTCTGATACCGCATTTATTAAATGCGGCTAAGCGCCAGATAGCAAGGAACTGGAGGAAACAAGAAAGCCCCCCAACTTGGGAGTGGATAGATATCGTAGAGAATACACGCTTGATGGAATCTCTCAGAACAAATCCAGAAGAAGAGCAGGGAGGCTTAGCTGAGAAATGGGATAGATGGAAAAAGTTTAAAACGACGTGGAGCTATGCAGAAGCCCTGCATCTATAGGCGAAAAAGTTGAAGTACCTGACTCAAAATCGAGAGTCAACTTCAAATCTAAGTAAAGGGCCACAGCAAGCGGAGCGGGTAGGGGGAAGGGGGGGGGGGGGGAACAAAAAAAAAAAAAAAAAAAAAAAAACCTCTGTCAGTCAAATCTCAGCGTTTCATAGACTGAATATTGAAAGCAAGGAAATGCCACAATGATGTAAGCATCAAAACGGATAAATGAACAGACAATGTTGAACATGGTCCGTTTGGAAAGTGAAACTGAGCTGGCAAGAAAAAAAAAAAAAAAAAAAAGAAGAAAAAAATAAATAAAAAATAACAAACATGTTATACTTACCTGCTCTGTGCAATAGTTTTTTTGCACAGAGCAGCCCCGATCCTCCTCTCCTGGAGTGCCCCGCCATCGCTCCAGGCTCCTCCTCTTCATTGGGTGCCTAGGGGAACCCATGCCGGCTCGCTCTCGAGTCCCGCTGCTGAGTCCATTGACACAGACAGCGGGACTTGCCCCCCCCCCCCCGATCCTGTGTCATTGGATTTGATTGACAGCAGTGGGAGCCAATGGCTCCTGCTGCTATCAATCTGTCCAATGAGGAGAGAGACAGCAGCTGGAGCTGCTGCACTTGTGCACATCGCTGGATCAGGTAATTAAAAAGGGGGGGGGGGGTTGAAACACAGGTGTTCCCCTGTGTGCCACCCCCCACAGTGTCCCCCTGTGTGCTCTCCCCCCCCACAGTCCCCCTGTGTGCTTTCCCCCACAGTGTCCCCCTGTATGCTCCCCCCCACAGTGTCCCCCTGTGTGCTCCCACCCCCACAGTGTCCCCCTGTGTGCTCTCCACAGTGTCCCCCTGTGTGCTCCCCACCCCCACAGTGTCCCCCTGTGTGCTCTCTCCCCCCCACAGTCCCCCTGTGTGCTTTCCCCCACAGTGTCCCCTGTATGCTCCCCCCCCACAGTGTCCCCCTGTATGCTCCCCCCCACAGTGTCCCCCCCCCACAGTGTCCCCCTGTATGCTCCCCCCCACAGTGTCCCCCTGTATGCTCCCCCCCCCCACAGTGTCCCCCTGTATGCTCCCCCCCACAGTGTCCCCCTGTGTGCTCCCCCCCACAGTGTCCCCCTGTGTGCTCCCCACAGTGTCCCCCTGTGTGCTCCCCACCCCCCACAGTGTCCCCCTGTGTGCTCCCCACAGTGTCCCCCTGTGTGCTCCCCACAGTGTCCCCCTGTGTGCTTCCCACAGTGTCCCCCTGTGTGCCCCCCCACAGTGTCCCCCTGTGTTCTCTCCACCCCCACAGTGTCCCCCTGTGTTCTCTCCACCCCCACAGTGTCCCCCTGTGCCCTTTCCTCCCCCAGTGTCCCCCTGTGCCCTCTCCCCCCTCACAGTGTCCCCCTG
>CM053028.1:11731961-11784461 GCA_028564925.1 Lithobates sylvaticus
CCTGAAGAACTGCCCTGATGCGGGTCAGCTTGTCGAGGGGTAGGCTGGCCTGCATGGAGCATGTGTCCAAGACAACTCCGAGGAAGGTGATGGAGTGTGCGGGTCCGTCGACCTTGTGCTCGGCTATGGGGACATTGATATTCTGGAAGACGACTCTTAATTTGTCGAGGTCTACTGGTGAAACGTTAGGCTGCTCTATCAGTAGGAAGTCATCTAGGTAGTGGATGACTTCTGTGCATTGGGCCTTGTGTAGGAGAATCCAGGTGAGGGATTGAGCGAACGTGTCGAAGAGCCAGGGGCTACTTTTGGAGCCGAACGTGAGCTTGGTGGCGAAGTAGTACCTGTCTCTCCACTTGATACCGTGCCAACACCAAAGAGACGGGTGAATCGGCAGAAGTTTGAAGGCGTCCGATATGTCGGCTTTGGACAGCCAGGCCCCTGTGCCTGCTTTGAGGATGGCCTGGATCGCCAAGTCGACGGAGGCGTATTTTAAGGAGAACTCCTCGGAGGGAATTAGGGAGTTGAGGCTGGGGACGTGGCAAGAATGAGGCGCAGACAGGTCGTACACCAAGCGAACTTTATTTGAGAATTTGCCCTTGACAAGCCCAATAGGGCTGACTCTCCAGGTGTTGAAGGGGGGTTGTGTGAAGGGACCAATGACGAAACCTCGCTCCAGCTCGGCTAGGAGTAGTTGGTCTATGGCCTGCTCGTCGGTGGCCGCTGATCTGAGATTCCTACACTCGTAAGTAGTGTGGGGCAGGGAGACAAGGCCGGTATGGAAGCCCGCCGTGAATCCTTGTATGAGGAACGTGGCTAGTGAGGGGATGGGGTGTGAGTCCAGATAGACTCCTAACCATAGGATGTTTATGCGGCTCAGTCACAGATTTTTCGGTTTGAGCTCGCATAGATTTTTCGGGTGCGCCCTGTGGCATACGACGCACACGTGGAGCAACCTGCATTGGCTGAAGTTACACGAGCCGTAGTTGTAATTATTGCAGATGGCCGCTCCTCCCATGGTCCGGACGGGGCGTCCGAGTTTGTCGAGCTGGGGTTTCTGTGTCGGTGCTGGCGGGTTTTGTGCTGGAGCCGAGGTCGAGGGAAACTCGACCGAGTGGCGGAGTGTTGCACTGGAGCACCAGGCGGCGGTGTGCGTGGAGGATTGGCAGACTGCGCACAATGGTGAGCGCAGACCGGCGAAATGGCGACAGAATAATTCTGTGTCCATTAGGCTCCAATCTGTGGGTGACTGGAATTGCGCCATCCTGGCGGCTGCTTTTGCGGAAAAGGAGCGGTGGTAGTCATAAAATGAGAACCCGCCGTATTTGTAGCCCAGATCTACCACGGTGTGGAGATATAAATCCAGCTCTTCCCTTCTGCCGGGGGAAGCTGAGCATACGATGTCTCTAAGCATCCCAAATGACAACGCGAATTCTGGGACGGACAATTTGCGATTGAGTCTGGGGTCTTTAGCTTTGAGGACCACCGAGACATCTCCCAGGTATAGGCCTTGTTTTCGGCTAGGTCGTGGACTGAAATGAGAAGGGAGGCGAGGTTGACGTCCTTGCCATCCAGTATGTCCTTCTTAATGCTGGCTGGAACCAGGTGTGCTGGGCAGACCAGGGGACATGTCCCTGCGGTACCTGTGGCGACTGTTGTAGGTGGCTGTATCGCGGCGGGGCCGGGGACGGCCGGGGCCGGGTGAGATTCGAGGAGAGTCACTCTGGCTTGGACGTCCGTGACTGTGTTCGCCAAGGACGACACCATGGTGTGGAGTTGTGTTATGGCCGCAGATATAGACTGGAGGGAGGCTTGCTGAGTGCTGGGCCCTGCCATGGCAGGAGGAGGGAACAAGAGCCTGAAGAGCTCCGCCTTCCTGGCCGTGGCGGGGAACGGCACGCCCCTGCGTCTAAGTTCTGCCGTCAGTCTGGGGATGGTCCATCCCCTGAGGGACTGGATGCTGTCACTCATGGACACTGGGGAACGTGACAAGGGGGCGGTGAGATCCTCGCTGCCCGCTTGCGACATGGTCCTCGGATGGGCTGTGCCCTGAGGCGATGTCTTGAGGCGTCTGAGGTCGTAAGAAGGTCGACCGGAGCTGTTCAAGGGGATGAGATAAGCCAAGACTGTTTCTTTCCTTGTGTAAACATACGTACCCAACTGCTGTGCTCTGGAAAGGACAAGTGTGCGCACGTACGTGGACGTGCGTACACGGTAAGTTTTTATATTTTACCTGGAGAAACACCGTCCAACCTGTGCAGGGTGGACCTACTGAACTTGGACTGACCTAGGGAAGGAAAAATAAAGAGAACTGGTGAGGTGTGCCTCGTGGGGTGTGTCCCCCGTCTGTGCATATACACTACTTATTATTATTTTTTTTTTTTTTTTTTTTTTTTTTTTTTTTTTTGAGTGAAATGAGAAACGTTTGTGCCATGTCGTGGGCGCAAGGTGTCGTTTTATGAGTGTGACTGCTGATTGCCGAGAATTTTGGAATGAAATGAGGCCAACTCGACTGGGGTACGTTGAGGCGAACTGATGCATGGTAGATGCCATCGGATTCGGATCAGGACGTTTTTGTTGTGACAGCGAACTGATCGGCATGACAGAAGTATGAAACGGTCGAGCCGCGATGGCGACTGTAGACGAACCAGACTTCTGGAGCATGTACTGAAATGAGGCCAACGGATGTTCAGGGCGCATCGGTCCGAACCGGTGCGCAGCGCGACTGGGTTCGAAGCGAGGTGCGGCCTGGCGGTGAGAGAAATGAGGGGAACCATTCCCTGAGGTGCTGAACGGTCGGTCGGGTCTCACGACCGACGACGAGCAGACTCAGGGGTGGTTACTGAAATGGGGCCGACAAACCTGGGGTACGTTGGAGGCGAAGACCGATCCGCAAAGGTGCGACCGGTTTCGAATCAAAAACGTGACTCGTGAGGTGAAATGTTTTCCTCGTGACAGAGGCGCCGAGCGGTGAGCCTAAAACTTTTCGACTGACAGCGACCGTACTTCTGGAGCATGGAATGAAATGGGGCCTGGGAGCACCTTGGGGCGTGCCGGTACGAATCGAGGCACCGGGGTGCGCCTAGACTTGAATCGGAACGTAATACGTGACAGTGAAATGATGCCATGACAGAGGTGTTTTTTCGACCGGTGAGTCGAGAAATTGCGGCTAACGGCCGCTCCCTGGGTCATGTATTGAAATGGGGTTCCACTGCTGGGACATGCCGGGACGAATCGGATGTGGCTAGATTCGAACGGCGTGTCGGTGCAGGACCGTGAAATGGTGAAATGACTGAAATGTTTTTGAAATGGCTGAAATGTGACCGTATGGCATGATACTGCGACTGATTCCGAATCAGGTGATGCGTAAGCGACCGGCTACTGTATGCAGATAGCGGTACGGATGCAACGTACGGGTACTAATGGAATGATTTGTGCGTATGTGAACAGCGAGATTCGTGACAAGGTAAGTAACGTTCATAAGTGAAATGGTGGTCAAACGAGACCCCTACCTGCGGCAGCCGAGCCAGATACAGTGTACAAAACCTTCGAACGAGAGCAATCCACGAGACGTCTGGCACTCACGAACGCTAGCGAAATCGAGTAGTCGGCTTAGTGACGTAGTATATCGCGCACCGGAACCGACGAAGACCACAGGTGAGTGGGCCGGTTAAATACCTTCCCGGGCTCCTCCCATAAATTCAGGCCACCATGTTGGCCTTCCACATATATAAAAAAAAAAAAAAATATGTGTGTGTATATTATATATAAATATATATATATATATAAAGAATGAAGTTCAATGCTTCCGAGCATTCGTCAAAATTGTTTCTGAGCATGCGTAAGAATTTTTGCGTGTCGGAATTGCTACAGACGATCGGAATTTCCGATAGAAACCTTTTCCGTCTGAAAAATTGAGAACATGCTCTCAAATTTTTGCTGGCGGCAATTCAGCCAGCAAAATTCCGATGGAGCCTACACACGGCCGCATTTTCTGATGAAAAGCTCTCATCGGTCTTTTGCTAGCCGAATATCCGATCGTGTGTATGCGGCATTACAGTATATGCTTTGGCTACCCCAGCAGTGATACCTCCTGGCCTTAATTGCCGACACTGTTGCTGTCCACCTGGAAGTGTTGGGTGTTCCAACCCACCATATTCTGTCCTCAAAAAAAAAGAAGAGGAGACCGCAAAGTGTTTTTACTCTCCAGCAGCCCAACACCAAAATATCCTTTTTTTTAAGTGGAGTGACCCTTTAAGAGCTAATGGGCATTGTGTGATGTTCCTGTGTTTATTTTTCTTCTGTACATTTCAGACATCTGGACTTCTTTGAGATGGTGAGAAATGAGGATGAACTGGAACTGGCCAAAAGGTTTGACCTGGTGAGTCAACAATGAATAGAGAGTGGGTGTAAGAAAATAGGTCGTAGTGTTAATGTGATAGAATAACCATACAGGGGATGGTGAGGAGGGATTAGAGCAGCCGTTCTCAACTAGGGTTCTATCTGAGGTTGCCATGGGTTCCTTGACTAACCTTTAATGACACCGCTAATTGAAATCACATTGTCCACCAATGTGACATCCCTTGTCCTGTTGACTACCAATGTAAGGGAAGCCCTTCTCCTCTGATCACCGATGTATAGGAGGGCCTTCCTTACTGACCAATATTGTAAATTAAATTTTTCAACTGTCCACCAATGTGAGGGGTCCTTGCCCCACTGACCATAAATGTAAAAGGACCTTCTTTGTGAACCACCAGTGTAAAAGGAGGCCTTCGCCACTGACCATCAATGTAGGAAGCCTTCTCCACGGATCATCAATGTAGGAAGCCTTCTCCACTTACCATCAATGTAGAAAACCTTCACTGACCTGACCATCAAAGTAGGAAGCCTTCTCTACTGGCCAGCAACGCAAGAAGCCTTCTCCACTGCCCATCAATGTATGAAGCCTTCTCCACTGACCATCAAAGTAGGAAGACTTCGCCACGGACCATCAATGTAGGAAACCTTTTCCACTGACCCTCAAAGTAAGGGGGCCCTTCTCCACTGACCATTAATGTAGGAAGCCTTTTCCACTGACCATCAATATAGAAAGCTTTCTCCACTGACCATCAATGTAGGAAGCCTTCTCCACTGACCATCAAGTAGGAAGACTTCTCCACTTACCATCAATGTAGGAAGCCTTTTCCACTGACCCTCAAAGTAAGGGGGCCCTTCTCCACTGACCATTAATGTAGGAAGCCTTTTCCACTGACCATCAATATAGAAAGCCTTCTCCACTGACCATCAATGTAGGAAGCCTTCTCCACTGACCATCAAAGTAGAAAGCCTTCTCCACTGACTATCAATGTAGGAAGCCTTCTCCACTGACCATCAATGTAGAAAGCCATCTTCACTGACCATCAATATAGGAAGCCTTCTCCACTGACCATCAAAGTTAGGGGGCCCTTCACCAGTGACCATCATTGTAGGAAGCCTTCTCCACTGACCATCAAAGTAGTAAGCCTTCATTACTGACCATCAATGTAGGAAGCCTTCTTTACTGACCATCAATGTAGGAAGCCTTCTCCACTGGCCTTTCTCCTCTAACTCCTTTCTCCTCTAACCACTAACCACTCCAAAGGCCTTTCTCCTCTAACCACTAATGTGCGGGGCCATTCTCCATTGACCAAAATAGACCAGATACATCCTAAATATAGAACCATTTATCCAACTGTCCATCCAGAACCTCTGGTTTATAGACCGGATACATCCTATCCTATAGACCTTGCCCCACTGACCATAAATGTAAAAGGACCTTCTTTGTGAACCACCAATGTAAGAGGAGGCCTTCACCACTTACCATCAATGTAGGAAGCCTTCTCCACTGACAATCAATGTAGGAAACTTTTTCCACTTACCATCAATGTAGAAAGCCTGCACTGACCATCAAAGTAGGAAGCCGTCTCTACTGGCCAGCAACACAAAAAGCCTTCTCCACAGCCCATCAATGTATGAAGCCTTCTCCACAGCCCATCAATGTATGAAGCCTTCTCCACTGACCATCAAAGTAGGAAGACTTCTCCACTGACCATAAATGTAGGAAGCCTTTTCCACTGACCCTCAAAGTAAGGGGGCCCTTCTCCACTGACCATTTATTTAGGAAGCCTTTTCCACTGACCATCAATGTAGAAAGCTTTCTCCACTGACCATCAAGTAGGAAGACTTCTCCACTGACCATCAATGTAGGAAGCCTTCTCCACTGACCATCAATGTAGAAAGCCATCTTACTGACCATCAATATAGGAAGCCTTCTCCACTGACCATCAATGTAGGAAGCCTTCTCCACTGACCATCAATGTAGAAAGCCATCCTTACTGACCATCAATATAGGAAGCCTTCGCCACTGACCATCAAAGTTAGGGGGCCCTTCACCAGTGACCATCATTGTAGGAAGCCTTCTCCACTGACCATCAATGTAGAAAGCCATCTTCACTGACCATCAATATAGGAAGCCTTCTCCACTGACTATCAAAGTTAGGGGGCCCTTCACCAGTGACCATCATTGTAGGAAGCCTTCTCCACTGACCATCAAAGTAGGAAGCCTTCTGCACTGACTATCAATGTAGGAAGCCTTCTCCACTGACTATCAATGTAGGAAGCCTTCTTCACTGACCATCAATGTAGGAAGCCTTCTCCACTGAACACCAGTGTAAAAAAAGGCCTTTCTCCTCTAACCACTAATGTACGGGGCCATTCTCCAATGACCTAAAATAGACCAGATACATTATAAATATAGAACCAGTTATCCAACTGTCCATCCAGAGCCTCTGGTTTATAGACCGGATACATCCTAAATATAGAACAATTTAGTTAGGTTAATTGCACTCTTAAATTCTCATTAGCATTTTTATCTGTCTAAATATCTAATCAACTCAATAACTTTCCAGCTGCACCTAAACACATGTTACAGTTGGCTGACTCATCACCTCTCTGGTATACCGCGATGCTGGCAGGTCCGCTCCTTGATAAATAGGTTTATTAGGGTCCATGCCGATCTCATTAGTCGTGTCTGTTGTCCATTAACAAAGAATGTCCTGAATTAACAAAGTCTTCTGAAAATAATTAGGATTAATACCGCGCATGTTTCCAATTATTACTCCGCAGGCCCGCACTGATCCAGGAGTAATTGGTTTATTTGCCTACACAACTGCTGAGCGGCCACAAGTTGCATTGAGTATTTGTATAATCTGGAGGGGGGGGGGGGCAGACTCTGGTCAACACGTGCGCTACACTCTTTTTTTTTTATTTGGGGAGGGTTTATAAGCCCTCCAGGGCCCGTGAGTTTAAAAATAACTTCACAACACCAACATTGCATGATGACCAGCCATTGCTTGAATCATCAATGATCATGGTGCAAGATCTCCAATGTTCTAATATAGTTTTCTAAAATGTCTAAAAATGTTTGCTAAAATTTAAAAACTGTTGCATGACCCAATTATCTGTGTCTGTGAAATTCCACCCCTCAAAGCAGCACATAACAAAGGGGGCGGGGCTGATGACATCATTGACCTAATATGGCCACGTGGCCATATTTGGTTAAGACATTGTCCATATGGCCATGTGGTCATTTTAGGTCAACATTGTGGCCAGCATACCCACCCCTATGCTACATGTGGCCATGGGGTGGGCTGCAGCTGCTTGGGCTGGGGGCTTTATATCACGTGACCATTTCCTGTGGGTTTGGGCTGAACCCAGTTGGGCCTGAATTTTAGCTTATCCCTACTAGATTTGTAGCTGGGAGGAATCAGCTTTGCCAGTAGGGAGCAAAAGATTGGAACACATGCTGATGTAGAACAGCATTGCAGTATGTGCAAAACATGTCCTGCAATGCCCACTTTTGGCCCGACTCTCAACTGAGACTGTCAACTAGTGTCTTAGCTGTGTTTCTGGAAGTAGTGTGGAAGGTTTAGAACCCCTTGTAGGGGGGTTGAGGGAAGACAGCACTCCTCCATTGATGAGCGTCCAGAGTAAAATTCAATTGCATATTCAACATATTTTGGAAGCTACAGATGAACCCCTTCATGGTCAATGTAGGCAACGTGTGTCTCTTTTCAGCTCCAGTTCAGCTGCTACAGTCTTCCTTACTCCACTGGGGAGTTTTACCCTATGTGTATTGGTGACCAATGTTGCCAGAACAGAAAGTGTTGGCAAATCCTTCAAAACTTTCTTACTTTTTCCAAAATGTAAAAAATGTATTCGGATTTCAATTCTTTCAATCATCAGCATCACATGCAGTGGTGTATTTAGGTTTTGTGCTGCCCCAGGCCTGACTAAACTTATGCACCCCCTAATTTAAATATGATCCACCCCATCCTGCCAATGCCACACCTCTTCCTGTTTAGGACCCACCCTGTCATCTGTAAACCACACCCCTTCCTCTTTAGGCTCTACCTCTTCCTCTCTATACATTAAAAGTGGGTACCAAGTGCAGCTTCATCAGTGCCCATCAATGCAGCTGCACCAGTGCCCATCAATGCAGCTGCACCAGTGCCCATCAAGGCAGCTTCACCAGTGGCCATCAGCGCAGCTTCACCAGTGCTATCAGCGCAGCTTCACCAGTGCCCATCAATGCAGCTGCATCAGTGCCACAGCCCACCAGTGCCCATCAATGCAGCTTCACCAGTGCCCATCAAGGTAGCTTCACCAGTGCCCATCAAGGTAGCTTCACCAGTGCCCATCAAGGCAGCTTCACCAGTGCCCATCAATGCAGCTTTACCAGTGTCCATCAATGCAGCTTCACCAGTGTCCATCAATGCAGCTTCACCAGTGCCCATCAATGCAGCTTCATCAGTGCCCATCAATGCAGCTGCACAGTGCCCATCAATGCAGCTTCACCAGTGCCCATCAATGCAGCTTCACCAGTGCCCATCAATGCAGCTTCACCAGTGCCCATCAGTGCAGCGTCACCAGTGCCCATCAATGCAGCTTTATCAGTGCCCATTAATGCAGCTTCACCAGTGCCATCAATGCAGCTTCACCAGTGCCCATCAATGCAGCTGCACCAGTGCCCATCAATGCAGCTTCACCAGTGCCCATCAGTGCAGCGTCACCAGTGCCCATCAATGCAGCTTCATCAGTGCCCATCAATGCAGCTTCACCAGTGCCCATCAGCAGTGCAGCCTCACCAGTGCCCATCAATGCAGCCTCCCCAAATGTGGGCTTTACCGAGGGTGGCCTGCATGCAAATCCAGACCACCTAGGAACACCCACTCCTCCAGATTGCCACCCACCCTTCAAGGAATTTTGATATCTGCATAACTCCTCCCAGGAACCAGGCCACTGCTTGCCTGAGAGCTGAGGGCCCTTAAGCAGGGTGCTGTAATGCTTCCATGGAGCCATGTACAGCACCCTGCCCACCGGGCATTATATGCCATGCATTGCACAGAGAAGCACAGAGACCCAGCGATGATGTCACTGGATCTATAATAAGGTATGTAATGAAAGCGGAAGGTTTTTATTTGAAAATTTTAGCAGCATGTTGATGAAGGGAGCAACCAGGGAAAAGAACCCCATAAGCAGCTTTAAACCTTGGAAACTGCAGCTTATTAGTATAACCCGTGAAATAAACTGCAGCCTGAAAACTTGGATGCGATGAAGTAATTGTAGGAGAAATATTATCAAACTATAACTGCAACATATTAAATATAATTGAAGTTTGCTTTTATTGAACAGAAATACATAGTTGAGGTTACGGGGGAATAGATGAACCCCAAACGGGCAATTTTGTGGCTTAAATATTTTCGCAGAGTGTAAGAAATAGAAATCTCTCATTGTTTTCCGCTGAACATTGTTTAACTAAACGCTGGAACTGAATTGTGTCTCTGGAATTGGCAGCGGGATTTGGCGGCAGCTGAATAAATTCTTTTTTTGCTTTTTTTTGGGGGGGGCAATGGTGATCATTCCGCCGGATTATTGAATATTAGGAACGTCAGGCAGTCAGAATTTTTTTTTTCTTTCATTCAAATATAATAATTGCAGAAAATGCTGGAAATTGTCTTTAGAATATCATATTTTCAGGTATGTTTTATGGATTTACTGTTCCTAGCAATGGAACATTTTATGTTAAAATTTGATACAAATATATTTCATAAACGTTGCCTAAACGATGTACAGCTGTGTACAGCATTGCACAACCACGCAATTGTCAGTTAAGGTAACGCAGTGCCATTTCGCAAAAAACAGCCTGGACATGAAGGGGGGTAAGGTAAATCATCCGCAGGTCAAGTGGTTAAAAGTCCAGCCTGATTTTTGAGCAGGGCCCAGCAAATCCTTGGGGAGATGTGCCCAGATGGCGGCTGGGAGAGCTGTTAAGTAGTTTGGGGCCCTGAGGAGATTGTCTTTTTCCCTCCTGTGGAAATGAATCAGTTAGCTGAAAAGAGGAGGGGTGGGGCTGGCCCCTGGCACCCCAGGGACGAAGTGCTAAGCTACCTGCACTTATAGATTATGCTGTTCCGGGATTCTGTGAGTAGAGCATCATATCTGGTTCACAAATTGCATCATGGTCCTCAGCTGTGAACCTATAGGTTGTTCCAGTGTAACCTATCTGTTCTACAAGCTATTTCATGGTCCCCAGCTGTGAACCTATAGGTTGTTCCTGTCTAACCTAGCTGTTCTACAAGTTACTTCATGGTCCCCAGCTGTGAACCTATAGGTTGTTTCAGTCTAACCTATCTGCTGTGCAATCTACTTCTTGGTCCCCAGCTGTGAACCTATAGGTTGTTCCAGTCTAACCTATCTGTTCTACAAGCTACTTCATGGTCCCCAGATGTGAACCTATAGGTTTTTCCAGTCTGACCTATCTGTTCTACAAGCTACTTCATGGTCCCCAGCTGTGAATCTATAGATTGTTCCAGTCTAACCTATATATTCTACAAGCTACTTCATGGTCCTCAGCTGTGAACCTATAGGTTGTTCCAGTCTAACCTATCTGTTCTACAAGCTATTTCATGGTCCTCAGCTGTGAACCTATAGGTTGTTCCAGTCTAACCTATCTGTTCTACAAGCTATTTCATGGTCCTCAGCTGTGAACCTATGGGTTGTTCCAGTCTAACCTATCTGTTCTACAAGCTATTTCATGGTCCCCAGCTGTGAACCTATGGGTTGTTCCAGTCTAACCTATCTGTTCTACAAGCTATTTCATGGTCCCCAGCTGTGAACCTATAGGTTGTTCCAGTCTAACCTATCTGTTCTACAAGCTATTTCATGGTCCCCAGCTGTGAACCTATAGGTTGTTCCAGTCTAACCTATCTGTTCTACAAGCTATTTCATGGTCCCCAGCTGTGAACCTATAGATTGTTCCAGTCTAACCTATCTGTTCTACAAGCTACTTCATGGTCCTCAGCTGTGAATCTATAGATTGTTCCAGTCTAACCTATATGTTCTACAAGCTACTTTATGGCCCCCAGCTGTGAACCTATAGGTTGTTCCAGGCTAACCTATCTATTGTACAAGCTACTTCTTGGTCCCCAGCTGTGAACATATAAGCTGTTCCAGTCTAACCTATCTGTTCTACGAGCTACTTCATGGTCTCCAGCTGGGAACCTATTGGTTATTCCAGTCTAACCTATCTGTTCTACAAGCTACTTCATGGTCCCCAGCCTTTAAAGGGGTTGCAAACCCTCAAGTTTTTTCCCCTTAATGCATCCTATGCATTAAGGGGAAAAAACACCTGTCAGTGACTGGCCCCCCTGTTTTACTTACCTGAGCCCCTTCATTCACTCGGCGGAGATGTGCTCTCCCTCTCTCCATGGGGTTCTGGCTCTTGATTGGATAGATTGATAGCAGCACAGTCATTGTCTCCCACTGCTGTCAATCAAATCCAATGAGGCAGTGGGGGCGGGGCCGAGTCCGGCATTTGTGTCTATGGACGCAAATGCTGGACTCTGGAGCGCGCCCGCAAAGTAATCCCCCCGGGAGATCACTTCTCCTAGGGGGTTATCTCATGCGTGGAGGAGCCGCAATAGCCACCGGGGGACCCCAGAAGACGATGATCGGGGGCCACTCTGTGCAAAACGAGCTGCACAGTGGAGTTAAGTATGATATGTTTGTTATTAAAAAAAAAAAAAAAAAAAAAAACGAGGGTTTACAATCACTTTAACCCATAGACTGTTCCAGTGTAGCCTATCTGTAATAGGATGTTTCTTAAAGATGTTACTGGTAATAAGTTCTCCTGGATCTTCATATAATGATGCAATGTATGAGACAGTGCCATATGTTTGAGCAAGAAGATGTATCATATTGGTACTTTTAAGACAGAATTAATACAGAATGTAACAATGTCTATGTATAATCAATTCCTTTTTTTTACTTTGGTTTTTGATACAAATTTTGGACAATATTCAGAGATTGAGTACAAATCGCTGTAATTCTGTTCCCTTTTCAGGTTCACATAGACACCAAAAGTGCCACCCAGATGTTTGAGCTGATAAAGAAGAAGATGAAGCACACGGATGGGTACCCATACCTGCTGTCCATCCTCCAGCACTGCCTGCAGATGAGTGAGTGTCTCAGTAGGGGCCAGGCATGTACTGGCCTTCGGGACTACCGGGAGTTTCCCGGTGGGCCGATGGCTCAGTGGGCCGGTCAGGCCAGTCCTGGAGCGGCTCCTCACTGACAGTGAGTGATCATGATTTCACTCCTGTCACCAAGGAGCAGCTGCCGACACTTGCTGGAGTGAGGATTAGGCTTTCTGCTCAGTCCAGCCTGCATGGGGGAGATAGACAGGCGGCAGATTCTTCCTCTCGCCCCTTATCACTTGTCACTTATCACTAGACATGTGCAATTCGTTTAGTTTTTTTTTGTTTTTCGTTTTTTTTCCTTATTTTCGTTCGTTTGTTTTCGTACGAATGAACGAATCGTTCGAATCGAACGAATCCGAAAAACAACGAAAATCCGAAAAAAACTAATTATAAACAACGAATGTATGAATGAAGAAAATCCGAAAAACGAAAACAGGAACAACAAAAATGAACGAAAAAATTCGTACATTCGTAACTTTTTTCTTTTTGTTGAATTGGTAATTTTCCGCGTCCCTTACAATGGCGCTGCTTAACGTGCTTCGAATGGATTGAACGAAAAAAATTCGTACATTCGTAACTTTATTTTTTCGATTCGTAACTTTTTTTTTTTTTCGATTCGTAACTTTTTTTTTTTTTTTGATTCGTAACTTTTTTTTTTTTTTTTTCGATTCGTAACTTTTTTTTCGATTCGTAACTTTTTTTTCGATTCGTAACTTTTTTTTTTTTCGATTCGGAATTTTTTTTTCGATTCGTAACTTTTTTTTTCGGTTCGTAATTTTCCGTGTCTCTTAAAATGTAATAATAGCATACACATTACATAAAATTATGAATTATGCTCCGATTACGAATCTACAAATGTTACGAATGTACGAATGCGTCCGAATTTCGAATAAACGAAAATTAAACTAACGAAAAAATGAATCAACGAAAAAATAACTTTTACGAATGTACGAATCGGTATGAATACGAACACCGACGACTTACGAATTTGCGAATCGTTACGAATACGAACACCGACGACTTACGAATTTACGAATCGTTACGAATCAACGGAAACGAAAAAAATGAAACGAAAATAAACAATTTTTTTTCGGAAACGAAAAAAACGAAACGAAAATAAACAAATTTTTTTGTTGTGCACATGTCTACTTATCACATGACTGGAGAGAGGAACGAGAAGCTGCCTTCATTCTGGAGAGCTGGGGTGTGAGTACACGTGGGATGGGGGACACTGATGCAAAATTAAAGTGGGCCGGTCTGGATGAAGTCCAGGGCCAAATTTTTGTCCCAGTCCAGCCCTGGTAGGGGCCCTCCCATTGAGTGGTGGCAGGAGTTTCAAAATGGAGGCGAGAAGCTCACTTCAACCTTTCTAATGCTCTGATTGGCTATTAGATGGTGTGATGGGCAAATACATTATTTTAAGAAAGGGGAACTTCAAAGTGGTCAAGGCCACCCAACCTTGGCTGCCAATTCAGGAGACGCTGGGCCCAGTGGTGCAAGCGCTCTTCTTGTTTTATTACATCAAGAAGGAGAAAAACAATGCAACCCGGGGTCCACGTTTATCTTTCACCAGATTGCTCACATATATAGTAGTCTAGGCATTCCAGAATCTGATGAATGTCATCACACATCCAAATTATATTTCCTTGCTAAGCTACAAATATTAGCTAAAAAGCAAAACCAAACTGCCCTGAATCGTGCAGAGAATCATTTAATAAACAATAAAAGTGGTTTTAATTTATAAATGTCACAGTTCAAGCCCATCACGCTTTTATAACACTATCACGAGACCACCATTGTGAGATGTAACTCTAGCCACTGATGCATTTCCAGGAATCAGCCACTTTTTCCGAATGCCTGATGAAGGGATTGGTTCCCCCGAAACATGTCAGTAGTGTCAGGAAAGCATTTGGGGATTGCAATTGCTCAGTATTCCTCTATAACCGTTATGCCGCGTACACACAATCGAACTTTCCGGCGGACCAGAGTCCGTCAGACAATTCGATCGCGTGTGGGCTCCTGCAGACTTTTTCTTCTCAAAAGTCCGGCGGACCTAGAAATAAGACTGGCTTTAAAATTGTCTGCCGGACTCGAGTCCGGTTGAAAAGTCCAGTTGTCTGTGTGCTAGTACGACAGACTAAAACCGACGATAGGGCAGCTATTGGCTACTGGCTATGAACTTCCTTATTCTATGTCATCACGTTCGAATCCGGCAGACTTTTGGAGTGATCGTGTGTGGCCAAGGTCCGTTCGCTTGAAAGTCTGGCGGACCTCAGCTGCAAAGTCCGTCGGATTACACTTCAAGTTCTCCTTTAGCTTTTCTTAGGTTGGCCAGTAGATGGTAGGGATGTAAAAGGGGCAAATGCTCGCGTAGCACCCCTTTGACACCCCAAAGGCAGGATAGCACCTCTAGAGGCAGGGGCAGGCTAGCATTTCACGCTTAGGGCTGAGTCCATGGCTAAAATGGGGGGACGAGAAAGGATATTGGGTGCCGGTCAGTTTATGTCTTTGAAAAAAGATTTATTGCAGAATAGTTAAGGAGGAGAGGGGTCCCAGATAACGTAGGAGATCACTTACAGAATCCCCAGATCCAGATCGATATCCAGCTTCACAGTGTCAGAACCTTTAAGCCGACCCGGCAACACTGTAAGCATGTTCTCAAATTGTAGTGTGTCCTCTGAGTGAGTCACCAGGACCTTCTGAGAGACCAGCCTTCTTCTTGGCTCTCTCCAGCAAGGGGTCTCCCCTTGGTCACCGCCTTGGCACATCCTTGGCTTCCTCCAGATCAGGAAGGAGGACTTCAGGATTACTTAAGCGCATGTTAGGCCGCATACATGCTATTGGGTCTAATGCCCCGTACACGCGGTCGGAAACTCAGACGGAAAATGTGTGATCGGACCATGTTGTCGTAAAATCCGATCGTGTGTGGGCTCCATCGTACTTTTTCCTTCGGAATTTCCGCTGGGAAAAAATTTGAGATCCTGCTCAGACAACAAAATCCGATCGGACTTTTTCCGATCGTGTGTAGAGAATTCAGACGGACACGCATGCTCAGATCAAATTACGAGACCAAAGCTATTGGCTACTAGACTCTACGTAGTTCCGTCGTACGCAACGAACGTCACCACGTTCAGAATGATCGGATTTTCCGACAACTTTATCCGACCGTGTGTATTCCAACGGATTTTGTGGTCGGAATTTCCGACCGTGTGTACGGGGCATAACAGCAGAGCTCCATCCAGCAGCATCTCCCTGGGCCTCAGCCCAGGGGAAGAGAGCGAGCACATGGCTTATCCCAAACATTTATATCCTCCCCCAGCATGCACCAGTGGTATAAACCTCCTACTGTATTGGCTGAAGAAAAAGTTTTATAGTTTTGCTTGTGAAATCTCATACTATGACCAGTGATGCAGTGACATCTACTGGCGATAGTGAAAAATTGCAAGCCAACTTAAGCTTAGGGGAAAATTAAGGTGAACAACTATACAACCAATCTGAGCGCACTACTACCCAGCTAAAAACGATATTGACATAGTAGTCCCTGTTTAGGACAGGGGGGCTACACTCGGAAAGCCCAACTTTATTTTAGTACTGGATAGAGTGGTTAAGGGTTAGATTTTTAGATCTGTCAGATCTTATGCCGCGTACACACGGTCGGAATAACCCTTAACCCTAACCCTAACCATTAACCCTAAACCCTAACCCCAAAGCCCTAACCCCTAACTCTAACCCTAAACCCTAACCTCTAAACCCTAACCCCAAAGCCCTAACCCTAACCCCTAACTCTAATGCGGCGTACACACGGTCGGAATTTCCGATGGGAGCTTTTAACGGATTTTCCGACCGTGTGTACGCCCATCGGTCATTTTCTGTCTGAATTTCCGACGGACTTTGGATTGAGAACCTGTTCTCAATTTTTCCGACGGAAAAACCTTTCTATCGGATTTTCCGATCGTGTGTATGCAATTCCGACACGCAAAATTCCGACGCATGCTCGGAAACAATTCGACGCATGCTCGGAAGCATTAAACGTCCCTTTTATAGTGCTGTGAAATGTGTTTTATGCCGCTGTGTTAATGACCGTCGGAATTTGGTGTGACCGTGTGCAGGCAAGACAGTTTGAGCGAAATTCCGTCGGAATTCCGACGGGAAAACCATCAGCGCTTTTTCCGGCGAATATTTCCGACCGTGTGTACGCGGCATTAAATGTCTTCATAGAGGTATCTCTTCTCTTCCTGTTCTGACAGTCATCACCTAGACAGGAAGTGAGGGTAAACCTCCCTGGTGGGAACATGTATATATGTTAAGTGTATAACCAGCAATGTCTCTACTTGGACACAGACAAGCGGAACGGGAGTAATCTGCAGCACTGGCAGCTCCTGGACCGGATTTTACAGCAGATCGTCCTTCAGGATGAGAGCGGAGAAGATCCCGATGTGTCCGCACTGGAGAACTTCAACGTCAAGAATATTATAAAGATGTACGTTATCTGTACACCCCAACCCCCACCCCCCCCCCCCCCCACCGCCTTTTAAACTATAGTGCTGTACAAAGGGGCATACACATCACTATCTGCACCAAAGGAGCTTACACTCTAATGTCCCAACACAGTCACACCCAATTATTATACATTTATACAGCTCTGACATATACCGCAGCGCTGTACAGAGAACACTGAGCCAGTCACACCAGTCTCTGCAACAGAGGAGCTTACACTCTAATGTCCCCCCCCACAGTCACACACTATTATTATTATTATTATTATACATTTACAGTATATAGCTCTGACATATACCCCCCCCCCCCCCCCCCCCCCACCGGCTTTCAAACTATAGTGTTGTACAAATGGGGCATACACATCACAATCTGCACCAAAGGAGCTTACACTCTAATGTCCCAAAACAGTCACACACTATTATTATACATTTATATAGCTCTGACATATACCGCAGTGCTGTACAGAGAACACTGAGCCAATCACATCAGTCTCTGTAACAGGGGAGCTTACACTCTAATGCCCCCCCCGCACAGTCACACACTATT
The DNA here is from genome assembly GCA_028564925.1 of Lithobates sylvaticus. Taxonomy (NCBI): domain Eukaryota; kingdom Metazoa; phylum Chordata; class Amphibia; order Anura; family Ranidae; genus Lithobates; species Lithobates sylvaticus. The sequence goes on from CM053028.1 coordinate 11,749,559, forward strand.
ATTATTATTATACATTGGTATAGCTCCTACATATACCGCAGTGCTGTACAGAGAACACTGGACCCAAAGTGTCTATCGAACATCTGAAGAGACAGGGTCACAGTCCAGTCCTTGCCTGTGGGGGGCGTAGTAAACGGCGTCCAGCTGTATATTATTCCTAAAGCAGATCTGCTTTCTTCTTTTCAGGTTAGTCAATGAGAACGAGGTGAAGCAATGGCGGGAACAAGCGGAGAAGTTCCGGAAAGGTAAGTGGCTCTGTGTATGGGCGACTTATGGGGTGTTCGTATTGTAGGACTCCAGGATGGTAAAACGCCCAGATTGGGGTGAGCCGAGCATAATGATGGGCTGTACACCTGACCCTAATAACGTCTGTGCGCCCTGATCTACATTATGTAGGAGCCGTGCAATGCGTTGTTACAATGTATCGCATTGTTTCATTTTTTTCCCCAATTTTTAACTTTATTGAAAAAATTTATATTTTATGAAAAGAAAATCATCATCACATCTCATCCGCATACAGCAGTGAGAAAGATTAGATTAGGTGGCTAAACAGAACCTGTGTCCCCTTTTACCTGGCAGACCTATCACCATCATAGTCCCCCCCTTACATCAGGAGTCACCATCATAGTCCCCCCCTTACATCAGGAGTCACCATCATAGTCCCCCCTTACATCAGGAGTCACCATCATAGTCCCCCCTTACATCAGGAATCACCATCCTAGTCCCCCCTTACATCAGGAGTCACCATCATAGTCCCCCCCTTACATCAGGAGTCACCATCATAGTCCCCCCTTGCATCAGGAGTCAACATCATAGTCCCCCCCTTACATAAGTAGTCACCATCATAGTCCTCCTTACATCAGGAATCACCATCCTAGTCCCCCCTTACATCAGGAGTCACCATCATAGTCCTCCTTACATCAGGAATTACCATCCTAGTCCCCCCTTACATCAGGAGTCACCATCATAGTCCCCCCCCTTACATCAGGAGTCAACATCATAGTCCCCCCCCCTTACATCAGGAGTCACCATCATAGTCCCCCCCTTACATCAGGAATCACCATCCTAGTCCCCCCTTACATCAGGAGTCACCATCATAGTCCCCCCTTAAATCAGGAGTCACCATCATAGTCCCCCCTTACATCAGGAGTCAACATCATAGTCCCCCCCTTACATCAGGAGTCAACATCATAGTCCCCCCCTTACATCAGGAGTCACCCTCATAGTCCTCCTTACATCAGAAATCACCATCCTAGTCCCCCCTTACATCAGGAGTCACCATCATAGTCCTCCTTACATCAGGGGTCCTCAGCACAGTCCTATCCCTCCTCCCCTTACTTCAGGAGTCACCATCATAGTCCACCTTACATTAGGAGTCCTCATCACAGCCCCCCCCCCCCCCCATACATCAGAGGTTCTCATTATAGATCAATCTTACATTAAGTGTCCTCACCACAGTTTCCCCCTTCCCCTTACATCAGGGGTCCTCATCACAGTCCCCCCCATACATCAGGGGTCCTCATCACAGTCCCCCCCATACATCAGGGGTCCTCATCACAGTCCCCCCCAAAATACATCACATCACCCCCCATACATCAGGAGTCCCCCCTTAAATCGGGTACCCCCATCATAACCCCCCCTTATATCAGCAGTCCTCATCAAAGTCCAACCTTACATCACAGTCGCCACTTATATCAGTGGTCCTCATCAAAGTCTGACCCCCCCCCCATACATCTGGAGTCCCCATTAGATTCCCCCTATATTAGTGTCCCCATCACTTTACACATGGGTCCCCATCAGAGTTCCCTTTTGCATCAGTTACCCCCCCCCCCCCCCCTAGATCTGGGTACTGCTTTGCAGGATTTGGACACCATTACCAAGGAGTATGTACAATTTCCTTGCAGGTGAGGACATCTAGCGCCCCTCCACAATTACTAACAGCTGTCATAGACTTGGCTTCGTTTAACAACAAAGCCATTGATGGTCACATTAGAATTTATAGGATAGGAAGAGCAATTTGAGATCCGTTTTTAGGCTGCTGAGGTTATCGAGTGTTGAAAAGTTCCTCCTCTGTCCCTCCTCCAGAGCACACGGAGCTGACCAGCCGGCTGGAGAGGAAGGAGAGGGAGTGCGAGACGAAGACTCAGGAGAAGGAGGACATGATGAAGACCCTCAACAAGATGAAGGACAAGCTGCAGAAAGAGTCGGTGGAGCTGCGGCACGCCCGGGACCAGATGGGAGAGCTGATGGCTCAGCTCAACGAGCTCTCAGTAAGAGAGGAGGGGGATCCATGGATTTGGTGCAAAAAAAAAAAAAAAAATTCCCACCTGATTTATTCTAAAACGGAAAAAATTAATGATAAATAATAATAAAGTTTTTATAATTGTTATTTATTATTTTTTATTATTATTAATGTGTTACGTTTCATTTGTTACGTTACGTACCATTATTTTTTATTTTTTTCATGGGATAATTCATAACTTTGGATAAATTCGTATTCCTAACGTTCACTAACAGCCAAATTTGAAAGGAAAATCCAAAATCTAGACATGTGCAATTCGTTTAGTTCCGAATTAGTTTTTTAACAAATTTTGACAAATTCGTTAATTCCGAATTTCCGAATTTTTCAATTTCCGAATTTCAAAATTTGCGAAATTACGAATTTCCGAATTTCTAATTTTCGGATTTCTGAATTATCGAATTTCTGAATTTCGCATTTTTGGATTTTCGAAAAAAAAAAAAAGAAAATCTGTTTAATTCTAAATAATAACTAACTATTAAATTATAGGTATTGAAATTCCCTTTCAAATTTGTCTGTTAGTGAACGTAACGAGTACGAATTTATCCGAAGTTATGAGTTATCTGAAATAACGAATGTCGCATCTAACCAAATGGAACGTAACGATCTAATAATAATAAATAACAATAATAATAATAAAACCTTTTTATTATTATTAATTATTTATTATTAATTATTTATTATTAATTTGTTCCATTCCATTTGTTTAGATGCGGCATTCGTTATTTCATATAATTCGTAACTTCCGATAAATTCGTACTCGTTAAATTTAATAGTTAGTTATTAATTAAACAGATTTTCTTTCTTTTTTTTCAGATTTTCAAATTTTGGGAATTTCAAATGTTTGAATTCCCGAATTCCGAAAATTTGGAAAATTTGGAGTTCCGAAAATTCGGAATTCCGAAAATCCGAAATTCGGAAATCCGAAAAATTTGAAATTCGGAATTTAGAAAATTCGGAATTCCGAAAATCCAAAATTCGGAAATCCGAAAATTCCGAATTTCGAAAAAATCGAAAATTCGGAATTTCGAAAATTCGGAATTCGGAAATTCGGAAATCCGAAAAATATAGAAATGTGAAAATTTCCGAATTTCAAATTTTCGAATTTTCGAATTTCTGAATTTTCGATTTTCCTAATTTCCGAAAAAAGCAAAAAAACGAATGAAACGAAAATTAACTAATTTTTTGTCAATGCACATGTCTACCAAAATCTATAATTTATTATTTATTATTTCAGATTTTCAAATTTACGAACTTACAAATTTTCGAATTTACGAATTTTCGAATTTACAAATATTTGTTAATTCTGATTTTTCCGAATGAACGAATTTGTCGAAATTTGTTAAAAAACTTATTCGGAACTAAACGAATTGCACATGTCTACATATTTAATATAAAAATAAAGTGATATTTAAGAATGTGAATTGAATGTTTTGATGACAGAATTATCACAGATACAGTAAAATTAGAGAATAAAGCTAATTATTTCTCGTCGGTGTAATATATAATTTTTGCGTCTTGTGTTTTTCAGAATGGGGGCACCCTCTCCTTTCCTCCTCCCCCTCCCCCACCTCCAGGGGGCCCCATCCCTATCCCTCCATCCTTATCCGAAAGCTTACCACCCCCTCCTCCTCCCCAATCGTTTTCCTGCTTCCCTCCACCCCCTCCTCCGCCACCGCCGCCAGGGGGCCCCCCTCCACCGCCCGGAGCTCCGCCTTTCTTTGGAATGGGTATGATGGCGCCGCCCCTGAACTTATTTAACCCCGGAAGTAACTTGAGGAAGAAGTCGATCCCGCAGCCGTCGCATCCGCTGAAGTCTTTCAACTGGTCCAAACTGAACGAGGTACGATAGGGGGCGCTCCTGTTTAATGGGCTTCTCCCTCAAAAAAAAAAAATGTTATTCCTGTATATGTTTCTATAATATTTATTCCCATCACATATTGATGATTTGCTCTTTGCCTGGATCACTTTTTTTATTTTATTTCTTTATGTCTTTTTCACATTTATTTTAAAATGTTCAAAATCTTTAATAATCTGGCAATATGATTCACATTTCAGATGCGTTGATACGGTGCATAGGGTTCAATTTACAAAGCTAACACAACAAAGATACTTATTTTTTTAAAATGTCGGCTGTTTTCAGTTACTGTATGTCCAATAAAAAATAAAATAAAAAAATCGACGACAGGGGGAGTGGGTCACCGGGGGCGCATGTGCGTGCCCCAGACCTGGAAATGCAGAATTACATACCTGTACATGATTCTGCGCAGAGAGTCCGCCTTGCCGCCGTATATGTACAGTATTTAGCCAGTAAGTGGTTAAGTAGCACAGTGCCGAATAGCAAAAAATGTCATGAACGGGGTAAAACCTTCTGGAGCTCAAGTGGTTAATCTGCTTAATACACGATCGTCAACTCCATCTAGTGGCCATACTGAAGTATTTTTATGCTTGATGTTATATCAGGAAAATAACGCATTATGGCGACTAGATGGAGCTGGCGATTATAGAAAAAAAATATTAGGCAAATTACGGAGATTATTCATGGTGGCTGTGCAAACGCTTGAGACTTTTGCACAGCATTTTTTTTTTCGTTGATAGACTGCTAAATATCTAAAGCCAAAGTCTTTTTTGTTTGTTTGTTTGTTTCTGTATACACTTGTATAGAGTTGTGAGGGATTTGAGGCTCTGTCAGATTTTTTTTCATGTCTATTCCCTTTGATTAGGAGATTTGCTCTATCTCTCCTGTGGCCATAGTCATTGGCAGTGGCGGCTGGTGCTAAACTTTTTTTTGGGGGGCAGCAAACACACCCCCCAGTCCGCACTCAGCCCTCCACTGCACGATCCCCCCACACTCCCCTCTCCATGTTCCCCCCGTGCTCACCCCTCCATGACCCCCCCCAAACTTCCTCCTCCATGGTCCCCCCGCACTCCCCCCTTCATGGTCCCCCCCGCACTCCACCCTCCACTGTCCCCCTTCACGGTCCCCCCACATGCCCCCCTTACGGTCTCCCCACACGATCTCCCCTCCATGACCCCCCGCACTTTGCGCTTCACAGTTTTCCCTCCACTGTCCCCCTGCACTCCCCTCTCCATGACCCCCCCCCCACTCTGCCCTTCAAGGTCCCCCCACACTCCCACTTTATGGTCCCCCTGCACTCCACCCCCAGTGTCCCCCTTCATTCCTTCCACGCTCACCCCCTCCACCCTGCACTGTCCCCCCACACTCCCCCCTCCAGTCCACGGTTCCCCACGCTCACCCCTCCACATTTTTTTCTCCATGGTTTCCCTGCACTCTCCACAGTCCCCCCGCACTCCCCTCTCCACGATCCCCCTGCGCTTACCCCTCCATGACCCTCCCGCACTCCCTCCTCCACGGTCTCCCTACACTACCCCCCTCTGCGGTCCCCCCCCCCGGTCTCCCCTCCACGATCCCCCAGTTCTCTCTCCGCCATGATCCCCCCCCCCTAACTCCACCTATCGCGGTTTTTCCTCAACGGTTTTCCCGCACTCTCTCCTCCACAATGCACTACCCCCCTCAGCAGTCCCCCCACCGCTCTCCCCTCCACGACTCGCCCAACCAAGTTGCAGAGGTTCCACCAGACAGGGAGTAGCATCGTTGCCAGCGGTGAGGGAGAAGCAGTTGCCACATGGGACGACCACTCCTGTTACCAGGGGCAAGTGATGATCAAGGTCAGAAATAAAGGAGCACCTTCTTCTATTAAACACAGGAATGTGGTACAGCTCAGGTGGGAAGGAGGAGATATTCCACCTATCAGGAGGGTGGTTATGAATAAGATCCTAGCCATGGGATTTAAGGCGGAGGATATTTATGCTCTTATCAGTCCGGTTGGTTCCTATGAATATGATTTGTCATTTGTGCGTCCAGAGTCACTGCATCTGTTTTGGGAGCGGTTTGAGCAAGTATATGGGGGCCATCCAGACTGGAAAGGGCTCATCCCCAAAGTTGTCTCAGCACAGCCCTTGATTAAGAATGTGACTATCCTAACAAGGAATGAGTCTATACCCCCTGAGAATTCATGGGTCTGGTTGAGGAGGTTTGGTGGAACGTTGTGTCCCCTAAAAAAGATTGTGGATGATAGAGGAATCTGGACTGGTGGGTGGTCAGTGTCAATGAGGTTGAGTGTGTGTGGGAATGTGGTCCAGCATTTGCTCTCCTCTGCCTTTATTGGTAGCGATAGGATTACTGTCTTCTACCCCGGTCAACCTAAGGTGTGCCATAAATGTGGAGTCAATGGACATTTCTCCTCTTAACTGTCCAGAACAGAAGTGCTCTTTGTGTAAGGAACTGGGGTATCTCGCAAGGGATTATAACATTATTAAATGTAACCTATGTGATAAGGTTGGCCACCCTTTGTGGCTTTGCACAATAAGCCAGAGCTAGTGGAGGAATTCTTCGGTCTGGATAGAGAGGAGTTTGGGTTGGCAGAGGTTGTACCAGGGGATCCTAGTGTCTCTATCCTGTCAGAATCTGTGTCTGTGAGGCCCTTTGTGGTGTCAGTGTCCCCCCAGTCTGTGGTCTCCCAGTCAGTGTCAGAAAGTGTGGTTGTCAAGTCTGTGTCTGCACCTATTATTTCTCCTAGTGTAGTGAAGGCAGTGGAGGGTGCTGGACCAGAATGTATGGTGGTGCCAACCCCTCCTCCTCGGCGTGGCAGAAGTGCGGCTGGAGGTCAGCAGACACAGAAGGGTGAAGTGAGGGATGGATTGGATGATGGTGGGGGGGGGGGGGGGTGGCTAAGGGAATGAGAGTCACTGGTGCAGAATGTAAGGTGAATGATGTGGAAGTCGGGGTGAATGATGTGGGGGGAGGGGTTAATGGGGGGGTTTTGGAATTGCATCCTGATGGCGATTAAATCTCACAATGTTTCTTAGCCTGGATTGTGTTTACATTGAGGTTCGGGGTTTGTAGTCTCTTTTTTTGTTGTCATTAAAATATGTTTCTTTATGTTATCTTGTCAGAAAAGTTTTTCTTTACTTGCTGATGTAAGCACGCTTGTTTTTGTTTAGTTGTTGTTTATTTTTATGTAAATATGTTTTTGTATGAAACAAAAATGTACACTCTAATGTCCCACCATAATCACACACTCTTATATAGCTCTGACATATACCGTAGTGCTGTACAGAGAACACTGAGCCAGTCACATCAGTTTCTGCACCAGAAGAGCTTACACTCTAATGTCCCCATCACAGTCACACAATACGGCCATTTTAGGTGTAAGCCGGTTGACCTCCAGTATTTGTGTTGGTTTGTGGGAGGAAGGCGGGTGAGGAGTCATATGGAATCTTTCTTGGTGACTTTCTATAGAACACACTCCTTCTGTCTGGCTAAGCTTGATATACAAAATAAAGCTTCTATAGGAAAAACAGAAAAGCAGGATCTCCATCAGGTTATCCTACACGATTTTCTTAGGCATTGTACCCAGAAAAGCACATTTTTAGCTTTACATCTCCAAAGTCAACATGAGTGTATAGTGGAAATGTTTATCCAAGAGCTTTATAAACTTTTTCCTGAGCTTTTATGAAATGTTTTGGAGAGAACTTGAGCTCCTGGAAAGTATTGGCCCCTTCGCATGTTCTCACACCTTCTGTTCCCTGGGTGTGAAAACCATTCTTCTCCTTACGCTTCCTATAGGACCACAAAGGGGCCATTATTCTGGAAGTGGAAGGAGCAGAGCAGCCTTGTAGGAAGGTTGGGGACGTCAATGGCACGTGACCCATCTGAGGTCCTTCAATATGACACCATATGCAGCCCGTGATAGGAGGGGGTGATGACAAATGGCAAAGTCCAATGTGACTTCATGTACAAGGTGGTCATTTTTCAGAGGTCTAAGTGGGAAACTGTATTTGGTAACTCACTGTGTAAACCTTGTTCAGAAAAATAACCAGCGCACTAGCAGAGATGAACCTTAAAACACCAGATTCTCTTATGCCGCGTACACACACATCAGAATTCTCGTCGGAAAAAACTCTGACGGTTTTTCCAATGGAATTCCGCTCAAACTGTCTTGCCTACACACGGTCACACCAAATTCCAACGGTCTGTAACACAGCGGCATAAAACACGTTCGACAGCACTATAAAAGGGAAGTTTAATGCTTCCGAGCATGCGTCAAATTGTTTCCGAGCATGCGTCAGAATTTTGCGTGTCGGAATTGCCTACACACGATCGGAAAAAATCCGATAGAAAGGTTTTCCGTTGGAAAAATTGAGAACAGGTTCTCAATTCAAAGTCCGTCGGAAATTCCGACAGAAAAAGACCGATGGGTATACACACGGTCGGAAAATCCGATGAAAAGCTCCCATCGGACTGTTTCCATCGGAAATTCCGACCGTGTGTACGCGGCATTAGTCTATAAAGTACATCAATGTAATGTGGAAGGGAAAGTGGAAAATAAACATGTCCCCCGACATTTCGCACCTCACTTACCCCTCACTCACCCTTTTATCACTGTGACAGACTAATGCCGCATACACGAGGTCGGAATTTCCGATGGAAACAGTCCGATGGGAGCTGTTCATCGGATTTTCCAACCGTATGTATGCCCATCGGTCTTTTTCTGTCAGCATTTCCGACAGACTTTGGATTGAGAGCCTGTTCTTAATTTTTCCGACGGAAAACCTTTCTATCGGATTTTCCGATCGTGTGTATGCAATTCCGACACGCAAAACTCCGACGCATGCTCGGAAACAATTCGACGCATGCTCAGAAGCATTAAACTTCCCTTTTTATAGTGCTGTCGAACGTGTTTTATGCCGCGGTGTTATTGACCGGCGGAATTTGGTGTGACCGTGTGTAGGCAAGACAGTTTGAGCGAAATTCCGTCGGAATTCCGACGGGAAAACCATCAGAGCTTTTTCCGACGAGAATTCCGACCGTGTATATGCGGCATAAGGCTCTGAGTCATTGGTGGATGTGTTTTTTTTTTTGTTACTTTCTTTTCACTTTACATTTCTGCACATTATAATGGACCTTCAACATTTCTGGAATGTTGAGGTTCAGCTTTGCTAATGTGCTGGCTATTTTTCTGAATGATCTATAATACGGTATTACCGTTGGCTGAGCACCCCAGGCTAGATCAGCCTTTTTTCGACCTTTTCAACACAGAGGAACCCTTAAAATAACTTTACAATCTCATGGAACTTCCTACTATAAATTACTATATCTATACCTCATGATACATTAGTGTGATGGTCAGAGGCAAGAGTGACCATACTAATGGCCATTGGGAAGAGTTGCCCCCTTACAAATAGCTAAAGGTGTCAGTGGGAACTTATCTGAGAGGCAAAGATTCCTCATTGCTCAAGGAACCCCTAGCAACCTCTGGAGGAAACCTAGGGTTCAACAGACCCCTGGTTGAGAAACCATGGACTAGAAGGATATAGTTTTGGGTGAGTTGGACCATAAATAAATCTGACTCTTCCACACTTGAACTATAGACAAACCTTTTTTTTTTCATTTTAAATAGAGTAAGGGAAGGTTATAATCCCCGTCAGATTTTTTTTTTTTTTGTCATCTGTGTCCCATTGCAGAGATCTCCCTTTACTTCCCATCTCATAACCCAAACAGGAAGTGAGTGGAAATCCCTGCAAATTAAGGGAATTCCTTGGGGACCCCCAGGGCACAAGAACTAGTGTCCCCATTGGAAGATTTCCCCTCTATTACTTTTCTGGGTACAACCCAAAACTTGGGATTTTCTTTTACTTTCACTTTCAATGGTAAACAGGACAAACAGAGAGGGTGAATCTCCTCAATGGGACCACAGACTGACAAGTGTTCTAATCCTTCTCCACTCTATCCAACACAGAAAAAAAGTTTTGCCATTAGTTGTACTTTAACCACTTCAATACTGGGCACTTAAACACCTTCCTGCCCAGACCAATTTTGAGCTTTCAGCGCTGTCGCACTTTGAATGACAATTGCGCGGTCATATAACACTGTACCCAAATGAAATGGTTTTTATTTTTTGCTAAACAAATAAAAAAAGACAGAAAATTTTGAAAAAAAAAAATGTTTTTTTTTCTTTCAGTTTCAAAACTTTGTAAATAAGTACGTTTTCTCCTTCACTGATGGGCACTGATAGGTCTGCACTGATGGGCACTGATAAGGTGGCACTGATGGGCACCGATGAGGTGGCACCAATGAAGTGGCACTGAGGTGGCATTGATGGGCACTGATAGGCGGCACTGATGGGCGACACGGATGGGCACTGATGGGCGACACGGATGGGCACTGATGGGTCGCACAAATTGGCACTGATAGCTGGCACAGATTGGCATGGATAGGTGGCATGGATGGGCACTGATAGGCGGCACAGATGGGCACTGATAGGCGGCACTGATGGGGAATGATAGGCAGCATGGATGGGCACTGATAGGCGGCATGGATGGGCACTGATAGGTGGCATGGATGGGCACTGATAGGTGGCACGGATAGGCACTGATAGGCAGAATTGTTTTTTACTGATGGATGCCAATCAGTGCCAAACAATAATGCATGACAATCAGTGATGCCCATTGTGGGCACTGATTGGCATCCATTGTGGGCACTGATTGGCACCCATTGTGGGCACTGTGTGTCATCCCTGGTGGTCTAGGGTGGCATACCTTTTGATGGGCATCCCTGGTGGTCTGGTGGCGTCCCTGGTGGTCCAGTGTGGGCATCCTCGGGGAGGCTGCGCTGATAATCGATCAGCACAGACCCCCCTGTCAGAGGAGCAGCCAATCGGCTCTCCTCTACTCGCGTCTGACAGACGCGAGTGAGGAAAAGCCGATTACCGGCTTTTCCTATTTACACTGTGATCAGCCGTGATTGGACACGGCTGATCACGTGGTAAAGAGTCTCCGTCGGAGATTCTTTACCAAGATCGTAGTTGCGGGGTGTCAGACTGACACCCCGCAACAACGATCGCTGCGATGCGCGCCCCCGGGGGGACGCGCGTCCTGTCAGGATTTTACAACCACTTTGCCTCCGTCATTTGACAATGGGCGGGCGGCAAGTGGTTAAGGAATAAATGCTGACTTTGACTGTTCATTTGTCCATGGTCAAACCTGTCAAATTGGATTTTTTGAGACCTATTGATGTGTTGGTCCTGAAGTTTGAGAGTGATTCTTCCTGCTCTCTACAGGGCAAGCAAAGACACTCACCCCATAAAGTCTTGCACGTTAGTACCACAATAATTGCTATGAATAAGCACTCCCTGTAGTGTGAAACGCGTCAGCTGCTGTCGCTTCTTGTTTTGATGTTATTTGTAGTGTTATTGTGTTTTTTTTTTTTTTAATAAAGGCACTGAATTTGTTTTGGAGTGCGGCCGTCCAGAGTCTTCTAATTACCTACATTGACCACAATAGTTTGTAGTCACGACTGTTAAGGCCAAATTTTGAATGATCTTGCGGTGGATTTTTATAGTCTGTAGATATTTTCGGACTCAGAGAAGAAAAGGACACCTGATGACAGCCTAAAGTAACCTACATATTTTAGGTGGAAGGACTAATACCGCGTACACGCGACCGGACTTTCCGGCAGACTAGGTCCGACGTTTTTTTCCGATGGACTTTCGGCGGACTTTGCAAACGGACTTGGACACACACAATCACACCAGAATCGAACGTGATGACGTACGACCAGACCAGAATATGGAAGTTCACAGCCAGTAGCCAATATCTGCCCTAGCGTCGGGTTTTCATCCATCGGACCTGCATACAGACGAGCGGGTTTCTCGAAAGGAACCGGTTTGAAACATGTTCTATTTCTAAAGTCCGTCTGATTTTTCGACAGCAAAGGTCCGATGAAGCCCACACACGATCGAATTGTCCAGCGGATTTGTTCCGTCTGACCTTTGCTGTCAAAGTCCGGTCGTGTGTACGTGGCATAATATTTCTAAGAGAAGTGCAACCTTCTGAGCAAGTTAAGTTTCTGTAAGCCATATCCAGAGGTGCAATGTGAAAAGATAGTGTCAAACAATGCTGCCCTCTGGTACTATCACTCTTGCTCCTGGATTCAGCTCGCTTTAAGTAAAGATGACCAAAAAATATGTATATGTATAAGTATCAAAATAATGACTATTGATCTTATAAAAGCAGCTACTATATAATACAATGAAATCGGTGATAAGGCAATATTAAAAACTAGGTGAAAGCAACCCTTTCTAAGAGCCGGGTACTGTCCCTTTAAATATTGCAGCAGCGCTAAAAAAAGTCATTTTTAAATTAAAAAGAGTTCATAAAAGACCATCATGGTAACCCGGAATAAAGTCTGTATTGGTGCAGTGAAAAACTTCTTGTGATACAGTGACACAACTTCCACCGGATAATCACTTTTTCCACCACGTGCAGCTCACACTCCCCTTTGGGGATGCACTCACCAGAATTACGATCAATATAAGCATTTCAATCAAATTCCCTGTTCACTGCCATCTCCTCAGCACGTATACCTCTCCACCGCCTGCAGGTACCAGAGCAGATCCACTCCAACCCAGCATATGCAAAAACAAATAGTGCGGATAGCGTAGTACAGTTTGACAAAAAAGCTTTATTAAACATCCAATATTCCCCCAATAAATATATGCGTACCACAAAAAAATTGATAAAACGCTTTGTAAAATGAAAAGTGCACTCTGCCTGAATAGCCCTCCGTCCACCGGAAACTGGGCGCCAGAACAATGTGTAGAAAGATTTCCTCCACTTCCTGGTTCGTTTGGCTTGGCTGGAGCGCACTCTGGAGCGCATGCGTCACTTCCTGCGAGGTCACGACCCTGACGCGTTTCGTCACTTCCGGGCGAGAGAGTCCGGAGAGGTGGACGTGCTGAGGAGATGGCAGTGAACAGGGAATTTGATTGAAATGCTTATATTGGTCGTAATTCTGGTGAGGTCATCCCCAAAGGGGATTGTGAGCTGCACGTGGTGGAAAAAGTGATTATCCGGTGGAAGTTGTGTCACTGTATCACAAGAAGTTTTTCACTGCACCAATACAGACTTTATTCCGGGTTACCATGATGGTCTTTTATGAACTCTTTTTAATTTAAAAAGGACTTTTTTTTAGCGCTGCTGCAATATTTAAAGGGACAGTACCCGGTTCTTAGAAAGGGTTGCTTTCACCTAGTTTTTAATATTGCCTTATCACCCATATCCAGAGGTGCTATTGATATTCTATTCTAAGGCATCCTTTCTCAATGAATGTTCCTCCAGAGGTTGCTGAGGGTTCCTTGAGCAATGACCAACTTCTGTCTCTCAGATGAGTAAACAATGGCAGCGATGATCTTTTTTAGCTATCTGCAAGGGAGACATTATTCACAGTGTTCCAAATGGAATTAAAGAAGTGGTTTGGAGAAGCTACGAAAGTTCTTCAACACAAATCACGGTGAATGTAACTAACTACAACTAGATATATCATGACCTGGATGAATGAGAACCTTCACATTAATTTCTGTATGTTTCCCCACTTTAGGGGCTTTCCAAGGACCTTCTAGTTTTGGTCACCCAGTCTGATAGGCCCCTTTACATACATTATGAATCCAAATGTTTCAGAGCGACTTTCACACCTACTTTTGTGTCCAAAATTACATGGATCCCCATCCAAATGAGGTCAGGTGTTTCCAGTGGAGGGTACTGTTATTAACTGCAATATACAAGGACATTGTAGACAATTGTGCTCTTCCAACCTTGTGGTAACAGTTTGGTGAAGACCCTTTTCTCTTCCAGCATGACTGTGCCCCATGTGTACAAAGCCAGCTCCATAAAGCCATGGTGTGACTAGTTTAGTGTGGAGGAACTTAAATGACTAGACAGAGTCCAGGCCTCAACCCTACTCATCACCTTAGAATTGTAACAAGTCAGGTTTTCTCAGCCAACATCTCTAAAGACATGGTTTGACCAGTTTGCACAGAGCCCTAACCTCAACCTTACTGAACACCTTTGGGATGAATTGGAACAAGTCAGGGCTTCTCAATCAACATCTCTAAAGACATGGTTTGACCAGTCTGGTGTGGGGGAACACAAGTGTCCTGCACAGAACCCTGACCTCAACCCTACTGAACTCCTTTGGGATGAATTGGAATGTCGATGGTGTGCCAGGTCTTCTTATCCAACATCAGTATATAACCTCACAAATGGGTACAAAACTCCTACAGACACCATCCAAAATCTTGTAGAAAGCCTTCCCAGAAAAGTGGTGCAGACTCCATATGGTGTGACCAGTTTACTGTGGAGGAACTTAAATGGCTAGACAGAGTCCGCACCTCAACCCTACTCATCACCTTAGAATTGTAACAAGTCAGGTCTTCTCAACCAACATCTCTAAAGACATGGTTTGACCAGTTTGGTGTGGAGGAACTCAAGTGTCCTGTACAGAATCCTGACCTCAACCCTACTGCACTCCTTTGAAATAAATTGGAATGCCAATTGTGAGCCAAATTTATAATATTGCTCATGATTTTAGAATGGGGTTTCAAAACCAAGCATTATTCAATTACTGGGTCAGTCCATCCAAAAGTGATATTTTAGGTACAGATGGACCTTTGGTGGTCTATGTCAGCCCTGGCTTCTTATGTCCTAAGTTGGTCCTACGCAAATTTTTGTTTGAAAATTGTAGTTACATTTTTTTGATAGTGGGGTGAAATTGAGGTTTATTTTTGAGTGCTGTGACTGGAGTGTTCAAAGGAGCAAATCGAAAACGTTGAAAGTAGTTTTTCGTTGGTGAAAAATCCTACATACTGTAATGAAACCTGTTTGATGCACCTGGGGTTCCATTCAAATAACTGGTCTGGGCAAGTTTTTAATGGGTTTTTCAACTACATTAGTGATGGCAAGAAAGAATATTCTGAGATTTTGCAGAAGATCCATAAGAACGTTCGAACAAAAATCTAACCGTGCATCTCCGGCTTTAGATGCTCCATAAGTAAGATCTCCCTGTCGTTATTCTCAACTTTGTTCCTGTGAATGAATGAATGAATGATTTGTATAGCGCTGCAAATGCGAACTGAATCGCCTCAAGGCGCTTGGTCTGTCCTGTGTTGTCCTGCTTATCAGAAGAGGTGGGTCTTGAGTTTTTTTCTGAAGGCCCGATGGTTTTCTTCCATGCGGATGTTGGTGGGTAGAGCGTTCCATAGCCGAGGTCCTTGGATTGCGAATCTTCGTTCTCCCTTAGATTTGTAGCGGGCTTTAGGGATGAGAAGGCGGTTTTGGTTTGTTGATCGGAGGCTGCGATTGGATATGTATTGTTTTATTTTCTCACATAGGTATTGAGGAGCGTTTCCTTGTGTACATTAGTGGGTGAGGCAGAGGGTCTTGAATGTGATCCTATCCTTTACCACTAGCCAATGGAGGGTCCTTAGGGATGGGGAGATGGATTCCCAGGGTTTCTTTCCAGTGACTAGTCTTGCTGCTGTGTTTTGGACGACTTGAAGGCGTGCAATCTGGTAATTAGGTAGTCCTATGTAGAGGGAGTTTGCGTAGTCGAGTCGCGAATTGATGATTGTTCCAACTACTACTGCTTTCTCCTTTTCTGGAATGAAGGGGATGAGTCTGCGTAGCAGGCGGAGAAGATGGTGGGATCCACTGACTACTGATCCTATTTGTGCATCCATAGTCATCTCTGAGTCAAAGATGACTCTGAGGCTTTTGGCTTTGGTGCTTGGAAGATGGTCTGTCCAAGGATGGTGGGTGGTGTCCATGGGGGTCTTAGTTTTTTTATTTCGGTTTGCGTTGAGGAGCAGAAGCTCTGTTTTCGATCCATTGAGTTTGAGGGAGCTACTGGTCATCCAGTCATCTATCAATGTGAGACATTTTTCTAGTTTCTGGTATTGGTCTTTTTGTCCGGTGATTCGGAAGTAAAGTTGAGTGTCGTCAGCGTATGAGTGGAAGCATAAATCCGATTTGCTGATGATTTTGAAGAGTGGCCGGATGTAAATGTTGAAGAGTACTGGTGACAAGTACCAGTACGAGTACTGGTGATCCTTGAGGGACTCCATAAGAAATTGCCTGGGTTTCAGAAGTGAAGACTCCTAGTTTCACTGTCTCTGACCGATTTCCTAAGAAGGAAGCGAACCATGGAAGATCTACATCTGTAACTCCTGCCACTTCTTTGAGGCGGATGAGAAGAGTATTGTGGGGGTTCGGGTCGGGTCGTCCCACCCATCTTTGTGTGTTCGGGTCGTCCCACCCATCTTTGTGTGTTCGGGTCGTCACACCCATCTTTGTGTGTTCGGGTCGTCCCACCCATCTTTGTGTGTTCGGGTCGTCCCACCCATCTTTGTGTGGTCGGGTCGTCCCACCCATCTTTGTGTGTTCGGGTCGTCATACCCATCTTTGTGTGTTCGGGTCGTCACACCCATCTTTGTGTGTTCGGGTCGTCACACCCATCTTTGTGTGTTTGGGTCGTCACACCCATCTTTGTGTGTTCGGGTCGTCCCACCCATCTTTGTGTGTTCGGGTCGTCCCACCCATCTTTTGTGTGTTCGGGTCGTCCCACCCATCTTTGTGTGTTCGGGTCGTCCCACCCATCTTTGTGTGTTCGGGTCGTCCCACCCATCTTTGTGTGTTCGGGTCGTCTCACCCTTCTTTGTGTGTTCGGGTCGTCCCACCCATCTTTGTGTGTTCGGGTCGTCCCACCCATCTTTGTGTGTGTGTTCGGGTCGTCCCACCCATCTTTGTGTGTTCGGATCGCCACACCCATCTTTGTGTGTTCGGGTCGTCACACCCATCTTTGTGTGTTCGGGTCGTCCCACCCATCTTTGTGTGTTCGGGTCGTCCCACCCATCTTTGTGTGTTCGGGTCGTCCCACCCATCTTTGTGTGTTCGGGTCGTCCCACCCATCTTTGTGTGTTCGGGTCGTCCCACCCATCTTTGTGTGTTCGGGTCGTCCCACCCATCTTTGTGTGTTCGGGTCGTCCCACCCATCTTTGTGTGTTCGGGTCGTCCCACCCATCTTTGTGTGTTCGGGTCGTCACACCCATCTTTGTGTGTTCGGGTCGTCACACCCATCTTTGTGTGTTCGCGTCGTCCCACCCATCTTTGTGTGTTCGGGTCGTCCCACCCATCTTTGTGTGTTCGGGTCGTCCCACCCATCTTTGTGTGTTCGGGTCGTCCCACCCATCTTTGTGTGTTCGGGTCGTCCCACCCATCTTTGTGTGTTCGGGTCGTCACACCCATCTTTGTGTGTTCGGGTCGTCCCACCCATCTTTGTGTGTTCGGGTCGTCCCACCCATCTTTGTGTGTTCGGGTCGTCCCACCCATCTTTGTGTGTTCGGGTCGTCCCACCCATCTTTGTGTGTCCGGGTCGTCCCACCCATCTTTGTGTGTTCGGGTCGTCCCACCCATATTTGTGTGTTCGGGTCGTCCCACCCATCTTTGTGTGTTCGGGTCGTCCCACCCATCTTTGTGTGTTCGGGTCGTCCCACCCATCTTTGTGTGTTCGGGTCGTCACACCCATCTTTGTGTGTTCGGGTCGTCCCACCCATCTTTGTGTGTTTGGGTCGTTCCACCCATCTTTGTGTGTTCGGGTCGTCACACCCATCTTTGTGTGTTCCGGTCGTCCCACCCATCTTTGTGTGTTCCGGTCGCCACACCCATTTTTGTGTGTTTGGGTCGTCCCACCCATCTTTGTGTGTTCGGGTCGTCCCACCCATCTTTGTGTGTTCGGGTCGTCCCACCCATCTTTGTGTGTTAGGGTCGTCCCACCCATCTTTGTGTGTTCGGGTCGTCCCACCCATCTTTGTGTGTTCGGGGGTCGTCCCACCCATCTTTGTGTGTTCGGGTCATCCCACCCATCTTTGTGTGTTCGGGTCGTCCCACCCTTCTTTGTGTGTTAGGGTCGTCCCACCCATCTTTGTGTGTTCGGGTCGTCCCACCCATCTTTGTGTGTTCGGGTCGTCACACCCATCTTTGTGTGTTCGGGTCGTCCCACCCATCTTTGTGTGTTCGGGCCGTCCCACCCATCTTTGTGTGTTCGGGTCGTCCCACCCATCTTTGTGTGTTCGGGTCGTCACACCCATCTTTGTGTGTTCGGGTCGTCCCACCCATCTTTGTGTGTCCGGGTCGTCCCACCCATCTTTGTGTGTTCGGGTCGTCCCACCCATCTTTGTGTGTTCGGGTCGTCCCACCTATCTTTGTGTGTTCGGGTCGTCCCACCCATCTTTGTGTGTTCGGGTCGTCCCACCCATCTTTGTGTGTTCGGGTCGTCCCACCCATCTTTGTGTGTTCGGGTCGTCCCACCCATCTTTGTGTGTTTCAGCTCCTCCTATTACATTCTCCATAATTTTAAATAAAAACAATCCAGCCGGGATGTTGAAAGTCTCGCATTATGAACCTAGAAACTTAGGGCAGCAGATATCAATCCATGAAGGTCCCCGTGAGACAAAAGAGATTGTCCATGGGGTTGAACTCCAAAATATATTTTTTTGATGGTCTACTCTAACCCTTTTAAAAATTCTTGATTTTAATGAGGAACTTGCTTTAAGAAGCCAAAAAAAACCCATAAGCACCCCCTGAGGTCCTCCTACCACGAGTTTAGGACCTATTTGAGGGTCTGTGGTTTCATGGGAAATTGCCATGAAAGAAGCCAAAGGGCACACAAACTGCAATCCTTCCCCGCTCCTTCTGTAAATTCTAGCGGTGCCTGTGGTTTTCCACCTAGAGCCGGGACAGATTCCTAGCAGCGTTGTTAGTGGTCGCTGTCTGTGCCGATATCTCAGGGAGGTCCATAAAACATCATTCTTCATAAACCGTGTTTTCCTAAGGCTTACCACTGAGAGATTAGCCCCGGTGAAGGAGGTGACTTTATGGGTATTATTGGAACATTCCAGGCTGGAAATCACACACCACCTCCATGAATGATTTCACATTACTGCTGGGGGTCAGCTTATGGATTCCGTTTTTTAGGTCGCTATTGCAGAAACATCACTTTTCTTAGGCAGTTAGTGGAGGGGGTAATGTGCTATCCACTCTGTGATCTTTGTTTCATTTTATGTAAAAAAAATAATATTATAAATAAATAAAAAAATAAAAAAATTATATATATATATATATATATATATATATATATATATATATATATATATATATATATATATATATATATATACATATTATTATATATATACATACATATATATATATATATAAATATATATTTTTTTACTTTATTATTTAAATATTCATTTATATATTACTGGTGTTTGTAGTGAGTGCTTTTCGTATGACTTTCTTTGCATTGTAACACTTTAAATCTCTTAAATAAAAGAATGCAAAAAAAAAAAAAAAAAAAAAGAGAAAATAAATAAATTATAAAAGTAAAGTGTCAAACAATTTTCCAACATCATGGAAAACCATTCTCAGCTATCCGTTGAGGGGTTGAGGGCACATTTACTTATTTTCAGTGCATTAACGCATATGTGTTAATTTTTTTTTTTTTTTATAATTATCTATTGTTTCGTTATTATGTATTAATTTTTATACATTTTTTTATAAAAATTTTTTTTTATAGATTTGTTTTTATTAAAAACTATTAATTTATGCAATTACAGTATAATTTTTCTTTACAAATTTTTAATCTAAGTATCTTTTTATTATTTAGTTATGGATTTATTTTAATAAAATGTATTTATTTTTATTAATAATGAATTTAAAAACTGCAGGTGCAGTTTAATTTTTTTGTATAAATTATTTATTTATGTATTCATTTTTTTTGTTATTATATGTATTTATTTTTTTATTACTTATGCATTTAATTCATAATATTTACCCCAATTTTTTTTTTGTTATTACATTTTGTGTTTTAAGCGTTTCTTATTTATGCTTTCATTTCTTTTGCATTGTAGGATAAAATCAGCGACACAATATGGAATGAGATTGATGACATCAGAGCCTTTAAAATGCTGGACCTGGAAGAGTTTGAAGGAATGTTTTCGGCCTATCAGCGACATCAGGTAGGTCACGTGACCTGCAGACACTT
The DNA here is from genome assembly GCA_028564925.1 of Lithobates sylvaticus. NCBI lineage: Eukaryota > Metazoa > Chordata > Amphibia > Anura > Ranidae > Lithobates > Lithobates sylvaticus. The sequence goes on from CM053028.1 coordinate 11,769,820, forward strand.
TGCGGTCCAATATACCGGGGGCCCATAGAATTTACCATTTTCTTGAACCTGAAGTGACTGGTCTTCATTGTCTAAAACCAACGTAAGGTTTTATTCGCTGATTCCCCATTGTTACTCCTTAAAGTGCACTGAGAGTAATAAGAAGGCTGCCAGTACTGACCTTTTCGAAAATGCAACATGCCTGGCTGTCTGGCCTTAGTAGTTTTCTGAGGCTACATGGTAGTTTTTTTAAAAGGACAAAAGTCAACAATGGCAGCCTCCATATTTATTTTAAGGCATGATGGTATTAGGCTGTGGCTACCCTTCGGGTCTGGTATGGATTTTAACGGGAAACTCACACCAAAAAAATGGTGTGGGTTCCCCCCAAAATCCTTACCAAACCCTTATCCAAGAATGCAGCCGGGCAGGCCAGGAAAAGGGGGGGGGGGGGGCGAGCTCCCCCACCTCCTGAACCATACCAGGCCACATGCCCTCAATATGAGCTGGGAGCTTTGGGGTAGGTAGGCTCTACCCCACCCCCACCCCAAAGCACCTTGGACCAAGGGCCTCTTACCCACAACCCTGGCCGGTGGTTGTGGGGGGTCTGTGAGCAGGGGGCTTATCGGAATCTGGAACCCCCCTTTAACTCCCTTGCGTGCTGGGCTGCCCACGTCATAAGGGGGCGTGGCCACCCAGTGATGTCATTTGGTGGCCCCGCCCCTTCGTTATTTAACAACTGTCAGGCGACTGGAGCCTTTAACGAGACTGGAGGTTTTTTCTTTCTCGCTTTTTTCAGGTCCAGGTTGTGCAGCAGGCATCGTGATTTACGATGTCTTTACTCACTTTTAAAAAAAAAAAACTAATTCGGGTGAATGTGTAGGGGTACTACTTATACTTATTCACATAGGAGGGGGCCGGGATCTGGGGGCCCCCTTGTTAAAGGAGGCTTCCAGATTCCGATAAGTCTCCTGCCTGCAGACCCCCAGAACCACAGCACAGGGTTGTGGTGAAGAGGCATGTTGAGGGCATATGGGCTGGTATGGTTCAGTGGGGGGGGGGGGGGGGGGGGGGCGCTCACTCGTCCCCCCCTTTCCTGGCCTGCCAGGATACCTATTCACATAGGGGGGGCCAGGATCTGGGGGCCCGCTTGTTAAAGGGGGCTTCCAGATTCTGATAAGCTCCCTGCCCGCAGACCCCGACAACCACCGGCCAGGGTTATCGGGAATAGGCCCTTGTCCCCATCAACATGCAGACAAGGTGCTTTGGGGGGCACCCCCCAAAGCACCCTCTCCATGTTAAGGGCAAGCAGCCTGGTAAGGATCAGGAGGGGGGGCGCTTGCTCGTCCCCCCTTTCCTGGCCTGCCAGGCTGCCAGGATACCCATTCACATAGGGGGGGCCAGGATCTGGGGTCCCCCTTGTTAAAGGGGGCTTCCAGATTCTGATAAGCTCCCCGCCCGCAGACCCCAACAACCACCGGCCAGGGTTGTCGGGAAGAGGCCCTTGTTCCCATCAACATGCAGACAAGGTGCTTTGGGGGGCACCCCCAAAGTTCCCTCCCCATGATGAGGGCAAGCAGCCTGGTATGGTTCAGGAGGGAGGGGGCGCTTGCTCGTCCCCTTCCTTTCCTGGGCGTGCCAGGCTGCATGCTCAGATAAGGGTGTGGTATGGATTTTTGGGGCAGCAGCAGCTCAGGATCCCAGTAGAGAGCAGATATGGACGACCTGACGGCCTTTGCATGACCACAAATCCCAGCATGCCGTACAAACAGGTGATTGGCGGTGTGGTGCGGAGGAGCATGTGCTGGGTCAAAGCCCAGGACACGCTGTGTTCTCGGAAGGGGCTAATCGCACACTTAGAAGATATTTACAATAAAGTGAGAATAATATTTGCAAACATTTCCGGTTAACCAAAACACACAATTGAGTTTTGTTTAATAAAAGTACGCAGACGGCACATCCGAGCTCCCGGAGTGACGGCACTGCGGTGTACGGCGGCCTCCCTGCTGTTTGTGGTTGGCCGGCTTTCCTGCGTCACAGAGAAATCTGGGATCCGTAGACTGCGGCGGATGACGCACTCATCTGTCAGAATGGATCTCACGTACTTGGAGCGCGCTTTATGGTAATTGGATATTAAAAGTGGACCTGGCATCGGGTATTTATTGCATGCCGAGAAATGTGTCCGTGTGACCCTTTCCAGATATTCATCACCTCTCACAGAGATCGCAGGACCCCCCTCCCCCAGAAAAGCCTTCAAATGCTTTTTTTTTCTCCAGAAGGACAGAGCCATCTTTGTTCTGGCATCATCCAGACACCAATGATGGGGCACTATTCCTCCCACTGACACCAATGATGGGGCACTATTCCTCCCACTGACACCAATGATGGGGCACTATTCCTCCCACTGACACCAATGATGGGGCACTATTCCTCCCACTGACACCAATGATGGGGCACTATTCCTCCCACTGACACCAATGATGGGGCACTATTCCTCCCACTGACACCAATGATGGGGCACTATTCCTCTCACTGACACCAATGATGGGGCACTATTCCTCCCACTGACACCAATGATGGGGCACTATTCCTCCCACTGACACCAATGATGGGGACACTATTCCTCCCCACTGATACCAATGATGGGACACTATTCCTCCCACTGACACAATGATGGGGCACTATTCCTCCCACTGACACACAATGATGGGACACTATTCCTCCCACTGACACCAATGATGGGACACTATTCCTCCCCACTGACACCAATGATGGGGCACTATTCCTCCCACTGACACCAATGATGGGACACTATTCCTCCCACTGACACCAATGATGGGACACTATTCCTCCCACTGACACCAATGATGGGGCACTATTCCTCCCACTGATACCAATGATGGGACACTATTCCTCCCACTGATACAATGATGGGACACTATTCCTTCTACTGACACCAATGACGGGGCACTATTCCTCCCACTGATACCAATGATGGGGCACTATTCCTCCCACTGATACCAATGGTGGGGCACAATTCCTCCCACTGACACCAATGATGGGGCACTATTCCTCCCACTGACACCAACAATGGGGGGGGGGGGGCATTGTTGTAGACACCAAGACATTTTCTACTCTCACTGGCTCTAGTCCGGCCCCCCTGAAGTCTGAAGGACAGTAAACTGGCCCTTTGTTTAGAAAGTTTGGAGACCCCCCTGATATAGACACAAACCCACCGCCGCTCTACTCCAGGCAATTCTAAGACCTCATGCGGGTTTGTGGTGCACCCTGTGGCTCTTGTCAAGCTAATCCACTTGCCTATGTTGATATAAGCGGCACTCGGCTTGCAGATAGCGGTTTTGCTTTATTTGGTCACAGGTAAGAGATTACCTACGAGATCCCAACCCTTACGCGTTTCGGCCCAGTGAGTCAGGATAATGCCTGAACAAAGATGGTGCCGTTCTTCTGGAAAGAAAAGCAGATGACTGTGTTTTCGGGGGGAGGAGTGTAATGCAGATGATGTTTTTTTTTTGTGATCTCTGTGAGAAGTCATAAATACATGGAAGTGTTACATTGTTACATTACTGAGTATACTCGAAAAACGTGAAGGAACCTGATGACAGGTCCACTTTAACGATCTTTTTATTTCCTTGAACAATTGTTATCATCAGATATATTCAGTATTCCCCATGTGGTTATGTGGTTTTACCTGCTCAGGTTTCATGGCTCCTTCCAATGGCGGTACTCCAGTGGTTGGGAGTCCCGACGTTCACAATCTGATTGTACATGTTGTAGAATTGCTGCCAGCTGCTTCTTGTATAAACTTTTTGTAACTTTTTGTTTCTATTGACTAATTTTTGGCATGTCTCCTTTCTTACCTGCGGCTGGCTGCATAGGACCTGCTCACTAACAACTCTCTAAAGCAGGTGAGTAAACTTCTCGAAATGGTCCATAATGCTAAACTCTCTGCCTTCCTTACAGCCAATCAGAACAGAGTTTGAGCTGCGCTCTCCGCCTGAGCCAAAAGCCAGTAAAGTATGTCCAAAGCCAAAGATTGTAGTTTTACCCGGTCAGGTGTTTTTCCTTTTTTTTTTTGGTCACTAGTGTCTTACTAGGGAGATGTACCTCCACTTCCTGCTTGTAGACACAACAGGAAGTGAGAGTAAATCTCTCCAATGTGTAGGAGATCCCCTCTTAGACAGTTGTCGCTGGAACAGGTGTCCTCATGCTCTGGTGCCAACTCATTCCTTGCTTCCTTGCTTTCAGTCCTGGTAGCACTGGTCATCAGCAGTGGGGGCATTGGCTCCAGGTACAGCACCCTTATATGGGGTGGGGGGTGAATGACAGTCATCCCGGGCAAAGTATACTTATGTGGGGTGGGGGTCGATGGCAAACGTTCCTGGTGCAGGACCCTTGCATGGGTTGGAAATCTATGGCAGTCGTACCAAGTGCAGCATCCTTACTTGACCAATAGTAGGTGTCTCAGGCACAGCACCCTTATGGGGGGTAGGGGTTGATGGTAGTCGTCACAGGCACAGCACTCTTACATGGGGTTTGGGGGTCAATGGCCTTTGTCCCAGGCACAGCACCATTACGTGGGGGGGGGGGGGGGGGTCAATAGCAGTCATCCTAGGTACAGCACTCTTATGTGGGGTTGGGGGGGGATCAATGGCAGTTATCCCCAGGCACAGCACTCTCTTACATGGGGTGGGGATCAGTAGCAGTTGTCCCCAGGCACAGCACTCTTATGTGGGGTTGGAGAGGGGGGCTCAATGGCAGTTGTCCCAGGCACAGCACTCTTACGCGGGGTTGGGGAGGAATCAATGGCAGTTTTTCCAGGCATAGCACTCTTACGTGGGGTTGGGGGGGCTCAATGGCAGTTGTCCCAGGCACAGCACTCTTATGTGCGGTTGGGGGGGCTCAATGGCAGTTGTCCCAGGCACAGCACTCTTATGTGCGGTTGGGGGGGCTCAATGGCAGTTGTCCCCAGGCACAGCACTCTTACGCGGGGTTGGGGGGGAATCAATGGCAGTTTTTCCAGGCATAGCACTCTTACGTGGGGTTGGGGGGGGGGGCTCAATGGCAGTTGTCCCAGGCACAGCACTCTTATGTGCGGTTGGGGGGGCTCAATGGCAGTTGTCCCAGGCACAGCACTCTTATGTGCGGTTGGGGGGGCTCAATGGCAGTTGTCCCAGGCACAGCACTCTTACGTGGGGTTGGGGGGGAATCAATGGCAGTTGTCCCCAGGCACAGCACTATTACATGGGGTTGGGGGGGGCTCAATGGCAGTTGTCCCCAGGCACAGCACTCTTACGTGGGGTTGGGGGGCTCAATGGCAGTTGTCCCCAGGCACAGCACTCTTACGTGGGGTTGGGGGGGAATCAATGGCAGTTGTCCCAGGCTCAACACTTTTACGTGGGGTTGGGGGGGGTGCTCAATGGCAGTTGTCCCAGGCCCAGCACTCTTATGTGTGGTTGGATCAGTAGCAGTTGTCCATGGCACAGCACCCTTATGTGGGGTGAAAAGGGTGGGGGGGGGGGTGTGAATGGTAGTCATTCCAGGGTCAGTTCAGTCCCTGTCCCATAGACACAACAGGAGGTGAGAGGAAATCTCTCCAAAGTGAAGGAGATCCCCTCTTAGACAGTTGTCGGTTGGCAGGGTGTCCTTATGCTCTGGTGCCAGCTCATCCCTCACTTTCAGCCCTGGTAGCACTGGTCATCAGCAGGGCAAAGGGGAAGCAGGAGGGGCAGTGGCTCCAGATGCAGCACCCTTTTATGTGGTGCAGGTCAATAGCAATTGTTCCTGGTGCAGCACCCTTAATGTGGGGTGGAGATCAATGCTAGTCATCCCAGGCACAGTACCCTTACGTGGGGTGGGGGGCACAGGGCAAGCATGGCATGCAAGCCCTAGATCAGTGGTAGGAAAGTAGCGGACTGCAGCATCCCTTCTACTAATCTGTCGTTCTCTGTCTGCTCTTACAGTCAGTTCAATGTTACATTGTATCATGGACTTAGTCAGCTCAATGTTACATTGTATCATGGACTTACAGTCAGTTCAATGTTACATTGTATCATGGACTTACAGTCAGTTCAATGTTACATTGTATCATGGACTTAGTCAGTTCAATGTTACATTGTATCATGGACTTAGTCAGCTCAATGTTACATTGTATCATGGACTTACAGTCAGTTCAATGTTACATTGTATCATGGACTTAGTCAGTTCAATGTTATATTGTATCATGGACTTACAGTCAGTTCCATGTTACATTGTATCATGGACTTACAGTCAGTTTAATGTTACATTGTATCATGGACTTACAGTCAGTTTAATGTTACATTGTATCATGGACTTACAGTCAGTTCAATGTTATATTGTATCATGGACTTACAGTCAGTTTAATGTTACATTGTATCATGGACTTACAGTCAGTTCAATGTTACATTGTATCATGGACTTAGTCAGCTCAATGTTACATTGTATCATGGACTTACAGTCAGTTCAATGTTACATTGTATCATGGACTTAGTCAGTTCAATGTTATATTGTATCATGGACTTACAGTCAGTTCAATGTTACATTGTATCATGGACTTAGTCAGCTCAATGTTACATTGTATCATGGACTTACAGTCAGTTCAATGTTACATTGTATCATGGACTTAGTCAGTTCAATGTTACATTGTATCATGGACTTACAGTCAGTTCCATGTTACATTGTATCATGGACTTACAGTCAGTTTAATGTTACATTGTATCATGGACTTACAGTCAGTTCCATGTTATATTGTATCATGGACTTACAGTCAGTTCCATGTTACATTGTATCATGGACTTACAGTCAGTTTAATGTTACATTGTATCATGGACTTACAATCAGTTCAATGTTACATTGTATCATGGACTTAGTCAGTTTAATGTTACATTGTATCATGGACTTAGTCAGTTCAATGTTACATTGTATCATGGACCCTTTAAAAGAGCTGTGATCATGGCGGTAGATGACAGGTTCTCTTTACTAGCAGAACCCCTCTAGATCGGAGGTGTTTGTTGACGCGATCCGTCCGCTCTGAACATAATGGGCGGAGATCAATGTTGGTGTTCTGACCTCTCCCGGTCTGGCGGTGCGGCGAGGTGAATTCCTGCGCTGACCTCTTCTCATTTCTCAGGAAAGTGTTACAAAACAAAAAGAAAACACAAATAACAGAAAACGAGCCAGAGGCGGCCTGGAACGCGTTCCTCAGACTCCACCACTAATATTAAACAGGTGGGCCTGTCAGCGAACATTAACCGCGCCGGTCATGGGTGTCGCTGTTCCAGCACCCGGCAGAAGGGGGCTTCACTCTCCGGCTAAAGGAGAACTCCAGCCTGGCGGCTTCTCAAGTGCCTTGTGATGTATAAATGCTCCTTATTGGAAAGAAATGTTCTATCTGTTGAATACATTGTGTCATTTATATAATATGTAGGCGGGTATTGTACACATTATGGTCCCAGATCCTTGGACACAGTTAACCCGACTCATGTCTTCCCACTTTTCAGGTGGGGGCACCTAAATTATTCCCATTTTATGGATCGGGGCCACCAATCGTGCCCACATTACGGGTTGGTCCCACCCAGGCCCCCACTTCAAAATATGTGGGGACCACCCATTTGGACCACTTTACAGGTTTGTCCCACCCAGGCCCCACCTCACAATATGTGGAGACCAACCATTCAGGCCGCTTTACAGGTTGGTCCCACCCAGGACCCACCTCAAAATATGTGGGGACCACCCATTCGGACCATTTTACAGGTTGGTCAAACCCAGGCCCCACCTCAAAATATGTGGGGACCACCCATTCGGACCATTTTACAGGTTGGTCAAACCCAGGCCCCACCTCAAAATATGTGGGGACCAACCATTCAGATCACTTTACAGGTTGGTCCCACCCAGGCCCCACCTCAAAATATGTAGGGACCACCCATTTGGACCACTTTACAGGTTTGTCCCACCCAGGCTCCACCTTTAAATATGTGGGGACCACCCATTCAGACTACTTTACAGGTTGGTCCCACCCAGACTACATCTAAATATATAGGGACCACCCACCCATGTGGACCACATTACAGGTTGGTCCCACCCAGACTTACCTCTAAAGATTTGGGGACCACCCATTCAGGCTTTTCTACAGGTTGTATTCTGTAAAATAGTCAGAGCTTTAACCCTAAATGAGATTTGGTACAACGTCCAGCCGCTGAATATTTCAGCCTATCATAGATTTTGACAGCTGGCAGTGGAGCTGAACGCTGCACCTGTGCCTTCAGGAAGCCCAAGGCGCCGGATTAGACGCCCAGGGGCCAAATGGCTGTGTGCATGAGGACTGTCACTCACAACTGTGAACAGCAATATTAGGAGTGGGAAAAAAGTTCCCCTAAGCCAAGTGTGTGGAAAGTGAAATCATCCTCAGCCCGGGCCCCATCCAGACCACACCCGCCAACGTGTTTGGTCCCCATCACAGGGCTTAATCATTGGGATCCTCATGATTAAGCTCCATGGGCGGGGTAAAACGCATTAGGGTGTGGCCTGGGTGGAGGATCCCTATGATTACGCCACAGGGGCTGGATGAAACATGTTGGGTGTGGCCTGAGTGGAGAATCCCCATGAGTAAGCCCCATGGGAGGGGTGAAACGCGTTTGGGTGTGGTCTGGGTGAGGCTGTTTTCACTTTCCATACATATATACGCTTATGGGGCCTTTCTTTTTTCCCATTGATATTTACGAAGCTGGTAGACATGTTCCATTGCCAAAAAATGTGTTTCTTTTCGTTTCATTCTTTTTTTTTTTTTTTTTTTTTTAGTTTACCGGATCATTTTTTATGATTGGCATTCATTATTTCGATAATCAGTAACTTCGGATGCATTCGTATTCATTACGTTCCATTCGTTAAGATGCGGTTTTCGTTATTTCGGATAATTTGTAACTTCGGATAAATTCGTATTCGTTATGCCCACTAACAGCCAAATTTGAAAGGAAATTCTAATACCTATAATTTAATAGTTTATAACTATTATAGTTTTTTTTATTATTATTATTTATTATTAATAAATAATAATAATAAAAAAATATATATAATAATGGTTTATAATGTCATTATAATAGAAAATACAAAAACAAAATTATCCGAATGTTTTTCGTTCTTTCGGATTTTTGAATTTTCGTTCTTATTTTCGGATTTTTGTTCTTTCTGATTTTCAAAATTTGGGATTTTTGTTCTTATTTTCGGATTTTTGTTCTTTCTGATTTTTGGATTTTTGTTCTTATTTTCGGATTTTTGTTCTTATTTTCGGATTTTCGTTCTTATTTTCTAAATTTGGGATTTTCGTTCTTATTTTTGGATTTTCTTTCTTTCAGATTTTCCAATTTTTGTTCTTATTTTTGGATTTTAGTTCTTATTTTTGGATTTTTGTTCTTTCTTATTTTCGAAATTTGGGATTTTCGTTCTTATTTTTGGATTTTCTTTCTTTCTAATTTTCCAATTTTTGTTCTTATTTTTGGATTTTAGTTCTTATTTTCGGATTTTTGTTCTTATTTTCGGATTTTCGTTCTTTCTGATTTTCCGATTTTTCGTTCCTTCTGATTTTAAAATTTTCTAAATTTTCGTTCTTATTTATGTTATTTCTGATTTTTGAATGTACGTTCTTATTTCCTGATTTTCGTACTTTCTGGTTTTCCGATTTTCGTTTTTATTTTCAGATTTTCGTTCTTATTTTCAGATTTTTGTTCTTTCTGATTATCGAATTTTCACATTTTCATTCTTTAGAATTTTCGTTGTTTTCAAAAAAAAATTTCGAAAAAATTTTGTAAAATAGTCTTTCGTTCATTCGGATGCTCCTGAATGAACAAAAATGCTGAATTTTGATGAAAAACTAATTCGGAACTAAACAAATATCACATGTCTAGAAGCTGGGACGAGCTCTGTCCCTACCTGCACTCCCAGCGGCTGATAATAAAAGAGGACCTGTCAGAGCCTTGAGCAGCACCCGTAGTTTTGGCATAGGTTCACTAATAATAGGAGATCTCGTGCCTCTTGGGCATCCAATAATAGGAGATCTCGTGCCTCTTGGGCATCCATATCTTCAGTCCTTTTTGTAGGCGTTCTGACAAGCGTTGTTTAAGGCCCCCAGTTCTTTGCCACGCACACAAATGCCCCCCCTGCCTTTTCTTTCCAGTATAATGTAAGGCGACTCATGTGTTCTCTATTTATTAGGTGTTGCAGTGTTTGTGCCATACATGTGCATTGGGATGCCCCCGAAAATGAGCGCCATTGCGGCAAAATGTGCATATGCTGCGCGTTGTACCACTCATACAAAAGTGTGTTGCTCGTGTCCCATCAATTGGAAATATGTTATGACACTCTTGTGCCTCTCTCCCGACAGAAGGAAATGGACTCCATGGAGGATATTTACCTGTCTACACGGAAGGTCAAAGAACTGTCCGTGATCGACGGCCGGCGGGCGCAGAATTGCGTCATTCTGCTCTCAAAGTAAGTCGACGGCTAAATCACTAATCACTTCCTATGATGTCTGCTAAAGATTTACTGCTGTTAAAGTTGTAGCACCGGAACTGTAGTAATGGGAGCCAACTTAGGGATGAGCAATTCTGCCCGGGGGGGGGGGGGGGGGGGGGGAGGGGGGGCGGTTGGCGGGAGGTTTGGTGAACCCAACTCTAAATTTAACCAAAATTGGAAATGAAACAAATAAACCCACATAAAAAAAACAAAAGAAGTCATCAAAATGGTTGATTGTCCAAAGAGCTAGCAATCAGAAATAAAGTACACTTAGCTATCTGACCCCAATCATTCTCTATGCAGGTTGCCGGATTTTCCTACAGCAGCTTCCAAGACACTATGGCTGCCCTGCGCCTCCTTTTTTTATAGCGAGGGGGTTGGCACATAACAAAGCCCCCATCACTGGGCCATTTTAAGACAGATGACCTACGTGCAAGGGTCCACGCAGTACGTTATCATTACGATGAATTAGGGCTGGCGAATTGCCAGATTGGTTTGGCGGGTCCATAAATGGCAAAGGGGCGGGGTTCACCTGGAACCTCCATGGTAGACCCAATCCCAAACCTCAACTCTATTTAGAAGCCACAAAGTGTGTCTACACGCCACTTAGATTCCTTCATACCAGGGGGTCTCCAAACTTGAATAAAGGGCCAGTTTACTGTCTTTCAGACTTTGAGGGGGCGGGACTGTGGTCAGTGTGATTAGAAAAATGCCCCGGCATCAATGTGAGTAAAGAGTGCCCCATAATTGGTATTAGTGGCAGTAATAGTGCCTTGTTGTTGGTATTAGGGGAAGAAAAAGTGCCCTGTCATTGGTGTCATTGGGAGGAATAGTGTCCCATCATTGGTGTGCCCCATTGTTGGTATCAGGGAAAGGAAGTGTGCCCCATAATTGGTGTCATCGGGAGGACTAGTGTCCCATAGTTGGTGTGCCCCATTGTTGGTATCAGGGAAAGGAAGTGTGCCCATCATTGGTGTCATTGGGGGAAATTGTGCCCCATTGTTAGCATCAATGGTAGGAATAGTGTCCCATCACTGGAGTCAGTGAGTAGAAAATGCCCCGGCATTAATGTGACTAAAGAATGCGCCATAATTGGTATTAGTGGCAGTAATAGTGCCTCATTGTTGGTATTAGGGGAAGAAAAAGTGCCCTGCCATTGGTGTCATTGGGGGGAATAGTGTCCCATAATTGGTGTGCCCCATTGCTGGTATCAGGGAAAGGAAGTGTACCCCATCATTGGGGAAAACTGTGCCCCATTGTTGGTATCAGGGGTAGGAATAGTGTCCCATCATTGGTGTGCCCCATTGTTGGTATCAGGGAAAGGAAGTGTGCCCATCATTGGTGTCATTGGGTGAAATTGTGCCCCATTGTTGGTATCAGTGATAGGAATAGTGTCCCATCATTGGAGTCATTGGGGGAAATTGTGCCCCATTGTTAGCATCGATGGTAGGAATAGTGTCCCATCATTGGAGTCAGTGATTAGAAAATGCCCCGGCATCAATGTGAGTAAAAAATGCCCCATAATTGGTATTAGTGGCAGTAATAGTGCCTCATTGTTGGTATTCGGGGAAGAAAAAGTGCCCTGTCATTGGTGTCATTGGGAGGAATAGTGTCCCATGATTGGTGTGCCCCATTGTTGGTATCAGGGAAAGGAATAATGTCCCCTCATTGGAGTCAGTGGAAGAATAGTTCCCTGCAGTTGGGGTCAATGGTAGTAATAGTGCCCTATTAATTGTGTCATTGGTAGGAATAGTGCCCTATTGTTGGTATCAGTGGGAGGAATAGTACCCTATTGTTGGGGTCAGTGGTAGTAATAGTACCCTATTGTTGGTATCAGTGGGAGGAATAGTACCCCATTGTTAGGGTAATGGTAGGAATTCTGCCCCATTGTTGGTTTAGAAGGAATCGTGCCTTTTAGCAGTGGGAGGAATAGTGACCCAAGGGCCTGATAAAGGCGAGCAAAGGGCCACATCCGGTCCCCAAGCCGCAGTTTGGAGACCACTGTTCTAGACTGACATAAGCTGAGATCCGGTTTTCTCGCGGTTGCCGCTCTTCGCTCTTCGTTATCTCAAATCGCTCTTTAATAGGTCCGAGTGTCTCTTCAATGGCATCGTCTAATCGCTCTCAGAACTGGCAGGAACATGGCGGCTACTAAGGCAGCAGCACATCTGGTTCATCTCGAAGGAGCCGTAAACGCTGCAGATTGTGTTTCTAATTGCAGGCGACCAGCTGGATCTAATTGCCGTGAACGGCACATAAATCTCTGCGGTTAATTGGCTCCTCTATTTAGCCGAAACTGACACATTTTTCATTTGAAATTGCAGTTTCCATTCATTAAGATTTTTCCTCCTAAATATACAGCGAACGGGAGCTGGAGGTCCCGGGAATAATGAAGAGAGGGCTCTGCGTTCCGTGCGGGCAGCACCGTATTCCGTCTCTATTCACCTGACATTACCCCCATCATTACACCCGAACCGCTCCCCCATATTGTCCCCATCATTGCACAGAACCCCCCCCCCCCACAGACCCCGGCATTACCCCCCACCCCAGCGGTCTAACTTTGATAGTCTCCAGGGGGTGTCTGGTGAACACCGGGCACACCCCGCCGAACCCTCTGGCAAAGAAGTTCTTCAGCAGGTCGATGGACATGGTGAGGGAGAGGGGTCGGAGTGACTGTGCTCGGGACTGACCAAGGCTACCGATAAGGCAGAACAACCAACCCTCCTGTACCGGGCCCATCAGTACAGCCAGCCCTCCTGTACCGGGCCCATCAGTACAGCCAGCCCTCCTGTACCGGGCCCATCAGTACAGCCAGCCCTCCTGTACCGGGCCCATCAGTACAGCCAGCCCTCCTGTACCGGGCCCATCAGTACAGCCAGCCCTCCTGTACCGGGCCCATCAGTACAGCCAGCCCTCCTGTACCGGGCCCATCAGTACAGCCAGCCCTCCTGTACCGGGCCCATCAGTACAGCCAGCCCTCCTGTACCGGGCCCATCAATACAGCCAGGCCTTCCTGTACTGGGCCCATCAGTACAGCCAGGCCTTCCTGTACTGGGCCCATCAGTACAGCCGGCCCTCCTGTTCCGGGCCCATCAGTACAGCCAGGCCTTCCTGTACTGGGCCCATCAGTACAGCCGACCCTCCTGTTCCGGGCCCATCAGTAAAGCCAGCCCTCCTGTACCGGGCCCATCAGTACAGCCAGCCCTCCTGTACCGGGCCCATCAGTACAGCCAGCCCTCCTGTACCAGGCCCATCAGTACAGCCAGCCCTCCTGTACCGGGCCCATCAGTACAGCCAGCCCTCCTGTACCGGGCCCATCAGTACAGCCAGCCCTCCTGTACCAGGCCCATCAGTACAGCCAGCCCTCCTGTACTGGGCCCATCAGTACAGCCAGCCCTCCTGTACCGGGCCCATCAGTACAGCCAGCCCCCCTGTACTGGGCCCATCAGTACAGCCAGCCCTCCTGTACCGGGCCCATCAGTACAGCCAGCCCCCCTGTACTGGGCCCATCAGTACAGCCAGCCCCCCTGTACTGGGCCCATCAGTACAGCCAGCCCCCCTGTACCAGGCCCATCAGTAAAGTAGGATCGGCAGGACGACCGGCTATATTACCTTATTGCCAACACAGATCCCCCCGGCTTTCACCACCTCCCTCTCCCTCTGACTGCACTCCAGGGAAACCGGTTCTAGGATTTGTGCCCCCATCTGCTGTCCGGGCCCCCATGTGTGACCTTTCCCTGGCAGCGCTTACGACTTCCGTCCTTTCCTTCACTCCTAGCAACAGTTGCTGAGGGCACACGGGGGGATTTCAGTATGGGGGGGCAATAAAGAGGACAATAAATATGTAATATTTACTGGCCCCTTCCTTTCCTGAATGAACACAGTGAGCAATTGGTAGAAATCGTTCACTGTGTTCATTTATCACTGAAGCATAATAAACTGTGTTTACTATGCTTCACACTGGGAATCAACAGGAAGCCTCCGAGCGCTTCCTATTCTTTTATCAGCATGGTGTTTGCAGAGCAGCGCTGTTTACTTGAATGGGTCTTGTTCAACAGGGGTATTTGTTTCGTTCCGAATTCGTTTTTTGATGAAATTCAACAAATTCGGTAATTCGGAAA